>JZLH01S0166375.1:104088-121157 GCA_001188425.1 Eucidaris tribuloides
AGGCCGATAACGTTTACACCCGGGGGGGGGGGAAATCAGATTATAGTCGGACGGGGGTGTACCGCTGAGAATCCCAAAGCCAAACCCACATCTAAGGGTCCTTTTGCCGTAAATAGGAACCCATGTCTAAGGGTTTCCAAAAACCTTCGCCGCGCAAAGTGTGCCGAAAACCTGAAAATTACATTATGTTTGCGCGCAAAACGCGCCGAAAATGTAAAAGTAGTGAGTGTTTTCGCGCGAAGCCTGCGAAAAAATTGAAAATTTGAGAAATGGGACCCATGTCTAAGGATCTTTTTGATGAAAAGAGGACCCATGTCTAAGGAATTTTCACGAAAAAGTCACTCTTCCCAGCGGCACATCCCCATATACCTAATATACGTGTTGTCCCTCCGGGGTTTACAATGCCTACTTTGCCAACTGAAGTGGCATTGTCCAGTCAGAGTTTTGCCGACTGATCAATACAAAATGACTTTCCAATTTGATCATCCAACTGTTTACAACTGTTGCCTACTGCCTCTGTTCAAGATTTTGCCAACTCGTGAACGTTTTCATACTAATGACATGCACTCAGAGTGTTGACAAGAGTTGGCTGGTCAATTGTTTTACTCCTCCCTTCTTTTCTTTCTTTCTTCATTTCTTTCTGTCTTTCCTTCTTTTTCTTTCTTTCTTTCCTTCTTTTTCTTTCTCTCTCTCTCTCTCTTTCTTCTTTCTTCCTTCCTTCCCTCTTGTCTTCTTTCCTTCTTCTCTTATTTTTTTTCCTTTTTCCTATCCCCTTTTCTTTATTTGGCCTACTGGGGACACGAATTTGCCGAATGGGTGCTTGAATCTGCCGACTGCGACCATGAATGGGGGGTGTCACATCCCCTCCCCGCACGCACATACATAAGCGAACAAGGAAACAGAAAAGCAAACTATCTTTCTTTTCAATCTCAGTTCTGCTGGTCACTATAATACCAACCAAACAGAGTTTCTAGCTCCTATACTTTGCTTAAGGTTCTTAAATTGTATGTACTTATGTAGACCAGCGTAATTACACAACGTATTTTTTAGGCGTGCAAAAGTTATATCTTGCGTTCAAAGTGTCATAGGGAACTACAATCGGAATTTCCTATAATTTGTGTACAAGAAACTTTATTTATGCGCTATAGCACTTGATTTTGCCGACTGTCAGTCAGCAGCCGGGGGTGCATGTACTTTCGATATGATTGTGAGCAGTTTTTGTGGTTGTTATAAAGAACGGGGTCTGAAAGACTTGCAATCATGAGTTACTTTCGGATACTTATGACTCTGTAATTGCATCTGCATTCATTACTATACGTTGACGAGAGTACTTCATTGGTACTCAGAGATTTTTGTTTATTGGTGAGATGCCATCACTACTGGAGGATCACCATTGATTTCGTCAGAATCTTTGTTATTCTTATTTCTTACCAATTCTTGTGCATTCGAAATCTCAAGAATGACTCAGTCAAAGACCTTGCAATTAACCATGACCATGTGCCATGGCATGAACATGTTCCAATTTTGTTTGCATTGTCATCTGTCATCCATGACGTCATCAATGACGTCATCAATCAAAATCAACTTTCATCAATAACTCATCAATGCAATGCATCCAGATGATCAAATTTGGCATGCATCAAGTTCAGGTCAAGGGTCATCTTTCAGACCCATCCACGTGCGCGTGCGAGTCAAGACAAAATTTTGAAACGCTCCAATCGATCTAGGATTTTGTTTGCACACGTTTCAGGCCATTTTGAGCATTTAGTATTTTTGCGCGCACACCGACGCGCGCCGACGCGCACGCGCGCGCACGCTTTATTTAAGCAAAAATTGCCGTTTTTTCGATTGATTTAGATAGCTGAGTGAATTCTCCACCATTTGTAACCTTTCCTGCATCTCCTGGACCTGTATTAACGCTTGCGCGCGCGAAAAACCTGAAAAATCGACGCGCACGCACGTAGGTTAAAACAAGTAAAAACATACCTATCTTCAAATCGATATAACTGAAAAACGAATCCGCAAACCCCCAAATTTCTTTCAATATCTGGAAAGAGTATGAGTTGTAGAAGCCATTTCATGTCTCATTTAACTATGTTGATACTTGTGACGTCATCAAATTGGCACGTAAACACAGAAATTCGAATATGAATGGATCACGGTATGGTCGACTGCGTTCTTTGACCTGTATTTCGGTTATTCTTGGCCGATTTTCTTCCTTTTTGAAATATGTTGTAGCTGAGACCTTGTTCTTTTATGACATTGTCTCAGATTTTCAATCAGACGACGGGATCATACTAATATTTTGCGCTGAAAACGACATGTCGTAATTCCATATAATGGTTAAATGTGACTGCATTTCAATGTACAGTTCAGAAGTCATGGTTCGAGCCCCACCCCCGGGGGACAATGAAACCATTTTTTTCATCCATTTTATAGTGGCAAGATATAATGCGTAGATACTATTTTCATGAAAGAATTCAATATTTTATGCTGTGACGTCATCAGATCCCTTTTTTAAAGTAATTTCATATAGGCTTAATTCATTCATATAAATGTACGTGTTAGTTCAGCGCAGATCGGTGAATTTAGAGGAATAGCACCATCACAAGGCTGTCGTCAGACAAAACTAAGTAAGTATTTTTAGTTTCAAGGGCGAATTTCGGCGTGAAGGAAGCGTTTAAAGTGGCCATTCACATGGGGTGATTTTATTGGTATCAATGTATTGCACCAATATATATACCAACCTACTGTCAATATGCATATGGACGGTATATAGACGCACGTATGGACCCAATTTCCCTTTATTCTGTATGTCATGAACCTCTTGATCAAATGCCTTCAAACTTTGTGGGCGTTTGGGTTACGAGGAGACAAGCACATTCAATAAAAACACTAACTTCAACAAAAGGCATTTTAAAATCAGTCCTAAATCTCTTGATTAACCCATGACTTTCATGTTTTTATTCACTATTCTGATAGGCTATGATGCCTTGATATGATTTCATGCGTCATTTTGTTCTTTTAATCTCGATGACGTCATCTATGACGTCATTAGTGAAAATCAAATATAATCCATATGTCGTGACTGGTATGTCCTGTGATGTTGCATATTTCCATAATGATGTGTCATGATAAGTTCTCAAAAATGACATCTTGGGAATGTGATCAGTCATCCGTGACGTCATCTATGACGTCATTGTTAAAAAAACCCCGATTTTGTGTATAAGACTGAAGCCAAATTAAATGACCAAATTTGGCATTGTCAAGATCAGGTCAAGGGTCAACTTTTGGACATATCCATGTGCGCGCACGTGCGTAATGAAGGACGCGTACGCGCGTGTCAAATCTTAAAAAAAAATCCATATTCCTCAAATTGCAGTTTTGATACATTCATCATTTTGCTATCTTAATTATCATAACGTCGTCTAAGGAGTCATTAATGAAAATCGAATTGAGTCCATATCTCGTGACTGGAGTTACATGTAACTAAGATGACGTGCGGATCACCTAATTCGTCTCAGTGACGAATTCAAATCTAGTTTTATTTTGTTATTGAAATGATACAATTTCATGTTTGCATGTATACGGTAATAAACTTGTTTAGTAATCAAACAGCAGTGTTCAGAAATTGGACATGTAAGTTAAATGAATCAACACACAGCCTTTAGCCTCTTAAATATTGAGAAAGTACTAAAAAGTGCTCAGAAACATTTTACTTTTACTATACATTCTAACGGTGTTTAATAGAGATAAATAGTGGGATAGATGATAGATGAAAACAAAAACACTAGCACATAAAGAACATTGGCTAGGATCTCTGAATCAAACCACGCCACAATTCCAGTTTCTCAAAGAAAAACAATCACAATTTTCTCAAACTAATCCTGCATAATCACTTTAAACTCATACGTCGAAATTATGACCTTTATTTCCAAGCAACCGGGAGGTCACGCGTTTCACTTCTGTAGGTATTTGACAACGGAGATCAAAGTCCACGTTCAAACCAATCTGTTCTATACATGACCACCCAGCCATATTTGTAAGAGCAAACAAATGAAAAGGAGTGCTCAGTCACTCTATCGCTTTGTTTGCAAATTTTCAGTTTATATGTAAGAATGCATAATGTATTGAATTGGTAGTGGTATAGGTTTTCCCGGTCATTTTCACACGTTTTGCATTCCATTTGTTAGCCACATCATTCAGTTTCACGTGAAATAGAAATGCAACCGTGATACAAATCATTTCGTTTTATCAAATTGACATCGATGTCATATAAACATTCGGTTTCTCAAAAAGACTGTAGTCCAATTATATGCCATACAAATGCTTCAAATTTTCACGTGGTTAAAAAATTCGGTTATTCACGCATTCATAATTCAGGATTGCAACGTGTAATGAAAATGCACATATTTATTTTCAAGTCACTAAATGATACGTATACTTCCTGGCTATTGAATATCTACTGGCGTAGTGTAAGCACACACACACACAAACACACACAACACACACACCAATCACACACACATCACAACACACACACACGCACACAGCACACGCCACACGCACACACAGACACAGACACAGACACAGTCACATACACACACACAGACACACACACACACCGATACAATCACACACACACAACCAAGCAACACACACACACACTGATAGATCTACACATATTACGTATATAATATATATATATATACATATATAATAAAACATATATATATACATATATAATATATAATAATATATATAACACAGATAGATGGATACACCATATAAATAAAAACTAATGAGTATACTATATAATAATATATATATAATACAGTATATAACGCAAAAGGTATACTGTATGCCTATATATAAATATAATTATATATATATAATATATATATATATATATGTGTGTTGTGTGGTGTGTGTTGTGTTGTGTGTGTGTGTGCGTATGTGTTGAGGAAATGATTCAGAAAAGAAAACAAAACAAAGATTACATAAACAAAGTAAATGGGGACAAGGTTTTTAAATAGAATTTCTAAAGCAATAAACATTTTACACGTAAATGAAAAAGAAACTGTAAAATCGAGCGCAGATAACCTCTTGACCTTTCGATTTGAAATTGAATAATGAATACTTGAATACATGATTTTTTTACAAATTAAATGAGGCAAGTGTGTTTATGAAAAGCAAAACTGATAACGTGAAAACATCCAACTTGAAATTGAAAATTCGATTTGTCCGGATTCATCAAACGAGTTGAATTAGAATATTGATAAGTTAAAATGAGTAAAAAAGTTGCGAAAATGACCGGGAAAACCTATATTAAAAAGTGGGCCTGCGTAAAATATATTCGTCGAGTCGAATTCATCTCTACGTTTATAAAGAAAACATGGTATTTTTTACAAAACACACATGATATTTTGTAGCTCATGCATGTACTTGGCCAACAAATATAATTATTCTGATAAATGCATACACGTTAATTACATTTATAATCATATCCACTTAAAATACAGAATAAAGTGTTTTCATATGTTTATACACAATAACTAAACACATGCTACGTTGAGAGGAATATGTCAGAATATGCATGATTTATCAAACTGTGAATGGTGGGTTACGTTGAACCGAACCAAACCTATTATAAGTGTTTTGTTTCTCCCTAATTCTCATTTCTTCCCGTTGGCAAACAAGGACAGCTGTAACACTGGCTATATTTCTTTTTTTATTTTCGTTTGCAAAGAGATAAAACCTTTTTTTCTGTCAGGGGGCTGCAATTGAAAAAGTGTAGAATAAGAAGTACTTAAATCACATTTTGACGAAATTGAGTTAGTGATTGTTTTGAAGTCGGTACATGCCGGGAATTTTTTTGACAAAATGTTGGTGAAGTTAACCCTTCCCTAGTAGGGGTCAGGGGAGGGGTCAACTGGGGTCAAGTTTTTAACCTTGTCTAATTTCTTCAAAATGTATCTCAAATTACTCGACTAATTACAAGGATTAAGACAATATATAATTTATCATGTATTTTGTGCATTGTTGATGAGATAGGGGGTCACTTCCAGTCAACGGTCAAATGAGATCAAATTCAAAACAACGTCCAAATTTGACAAATTGCATATTGGATTGTCCGACTTACGAAGGACATTCCAAAATGTATACAATTAAGTGTTTTGACATTCGTTTATTCGAGAAATTCATTTGTTTTTTTTTCTGAGACCCTTGTTTTTTGTAGAAGAAGTACTTTAATCCACAATATTGATTATTGATTATTAGGAATCGACAAGTGCGACAAAGATTATTTTTGTCCTATATTCATCTTTTATTGCGTCAATTAACTTCACCATGTTTGGATGTACAACTCAAACAATTTTGATCTCGAGACAAATTTGAAAGCGTTGAGCCTTTGTTTCTCAAAAGAAGTATTATGTGACTTCAATACTTCTTATTCTACAGTCTTCAATTTCTTGTTTGTGATATTTTTGTGGTTGATAAGATAACAATACCTCTAAAAAAAAAATAACTATTGAAGTGCAAGTATTCCTTCCCAATCCATCCACTTTAAACAGCGATAGGCTGAATTATTACGAATAAAGCGATATACTCAGCACACAAATATGATATAATGTAAGCGTGACTTGACTTGTTCGACTGTTTCCACGTCATATGTTCCTGCCCTAAAAAGCTGTTTATTGTGCGCTGCCTGACAGCACGCCATGTTTGCTGCCGTCTATTGTACATGTATTCAAACCAAACGAGGCCGCGGTTCGTGAGGGTGCGGGCAATCAATACTGACAGCGAAATACAGCAGAAGCAACATGGCGAATTTCCAAGTGGTTGGCGTTGTGGTAGAGGTTGTGCTTCTTATCTCAGCGGCTTTGGGATGTCTCACGGTGATGATTTTGATGATCATGGTCAAGGTGTGTATGCTAACGAATGTTGAACTTGTTAGATTTTGTTGTATACATCTTCAACTGTTGTGTGTCTGCCAATTTGCCATATTTTGAATATTATGCAGTCATCCATGTAAAAGTGGTCTCTGTTCATTTTAACCGGTGATTGGTTGCCGTAGTGGTTCCATAGCTCAAATCGATATTCCAAAACATAAGATAATAATCGCACGAAATTATATTGAGTTTAACTTATTTCTGCCCTTATCATGTTTTACATGTATCTTAATCCAACAAGTATACAGCATTTGAGAAAAGTTCAATACAATCTTTCATTTATTTTGTGTCAGTGAAACAATAATGGATCCTTCTATCAGTTGTAATTCAATAGCCGTTTATTCACGAGAATGTCAATTTTACTATGATATAGATATCTCACTGTTCTGTGAATCATTTAAGATTACTTGGCCCCTCATCAAAAACAGACCGTACCAGTACTTATAATAATCTAATGTTAAAAATCAGTGGATCACTGGGCATTTATTCATAACTTTTGTCATCCTTATTTTTTTCTACTTTTTTCCTAAAAATAGCTAGCCTTTACAAGATATTTGGCTTATGCATGGTGTACTGAAACATAATTATTTACTAAAAGTGGTACCTTAGTTTGAGCCGTTCACGAAGAAAAAAATCATTGCCAGGAATGACGTTCTGTTGAAAAATATCTTTTTTTTAATGAAATGGCGTTCCCCTGTTAATCAGGTTTGTAAATTTTACAAGGCATGATAGGAGGTAAATTTGGATCGAGGGACAACCCAGGTCGAAATTCCCATAGAAACCAGTAGAGCTGAAACCAGTAGAATTCTATTGGTTTTGTTGGTCGGTAGAGACCGAATTTCTGTACTGGTTTCAATATGGAAAGTGAAATAAGACGCAGTAGAAACAATAGAGCATTTTGTACTGGAACCAGTAGAGACAGATAAGAAACCAGTAGAAATTCCTGTGGACAAGTAGAAACCAAGTAGAAGCCATTACAAAAGCAGTAGAATCTACACTTGAATCGGATTGGAGAAAAATGTGTTTGTTAATTGTTTTTGCTAATTATAAATCAAATATTGGATCGATATCTATGGCATCCTACATCCTAAGCAATACCTACACCTATTCCCTAACCTAAGATCCTAAACGTACATCACTACCTACATATAACATTCAATACTCGGTTCCTATATATATCGACATTTGATCGATACAGAAAAATAGTGGTTACTTTATGTGAAAATGTTTAATCTCTTTTATTGTTATATTTCCCTTAATTACATTCATAAAATAAGCCATTTCATGCACATTGGAGCTGCTAAAATTACTTACATTTAACATATTATTAATCTCATGAAAACAAGCCAAATAATGAGACAAATATGATTTTTAATCGTGGTTAGCAATATGTCATGAATATTCATGATCCAACAAGTTACAGTGTTTTACTCATAACCAGCTGTCTCGTACATTCTTACAGAAATTGTGTTCTATTACTGCAGAGATTGTATACTGGGGAGTCAAAACGAAGGTTAATTTACATGGGTAGTATGATTTAATGATAAAAATCTGAAATTTAATTATTAAAAATTAATTTCCAGTTCAAACCATTAGATCCTACTGGTTTCTACTGGTTTGATTAGTATGTTTACGCCCATATCAAATCATTAGATCCTACTGGTTTTGATTAATTCTACTGACCTAAAAACAATCAGACTCTGTTGAATGAATTGTAAAGGTTTCAATTGGTGTGACTTAGTATTGTTTACACCTTTAAACCATTATATCCCCAATGATTTCAACTGGTTTTGAAAACCATTGAACTCTAATGGTTTTTACTGGTTTGACTTGCTACATCTGTTCAAAGCACATCCTACTGTTTCTATTGGTTTTTTCTAGTTCTACTGGTCATCAAACCATCATACTCTACTGGATTATAAAGGTTTCTACGGGTTTGACTGATATTTTTACATCATGTTCAAACCATTAGATCCTACTGGTTTTATTATTGTTTCTATTGGTCTTTAAACCATTAGAACTTATTGGTTTCTAATGGTCTACTGGTCCCTCTTCACAGTTCCTACTCAAACAGTAGACTCTACTGGTTCCTGAAAACAGTAGAACAGTAGCAACGTCCTACTGGTTTTACTAGCGTTTCTATGGAATATTTGACCTTGGAACTGTGTCGATTCATTCATGTTTTATTCTCCATTGATCCCCACATTCTCCTTTCTGCAATATTCCAGATAAATCTTTTTTTTTCATTTCATGTATTTTTTTTTCTGCGTGTAATGTCATAGGTAACACTTTGTTACACAGTGGTAAACGATGAGAGGTGCTTATCTACCTCCCCATCGCTTTCCCTTTCCAAATTAAGTTGTAGACTTGTGACATATGACGAAGATGGGTAAATATGGTTGTTGATTGTGGGTTAGATTCGTATCTTAATGAATTAGAAATTATCTTTACCCGTCTTAAAGGGATGCGCCGCTCGTAATGCACGTACGTTTATTTACCTTCCGCTTGCCCCTTTGCATGGCCGTGCGTAACACTGAACGCTAGGCCTATACTTCGTAGTGTAGAGTTCAGTGGTGCGTAACAACAATCATGGAGTTGCGAACAGAATTGCCGTTGAGATTCAGTTGGGCTTAGTTCGCCTTTCTTCTGGTGAACGCGTGCTGCATAGGGAATTGCACACAATTCATTTTCGTTTTTTTACTAGCAAAATCAACAGAATAGGAGGGGGCAATGTTTTCGCAAAACAGTAAAATTCCTGTCAGTTTTAATAATAAAATCGGGGGTGGTCGCCCACTCCCTGACCCCCCCCCCCCCACGTGGTGCCGCTCCTGTCTGTACTTTAGGAAAAGAAACCTTTTCCCGATATGATTGAAAACAGCATCGGTAGAAAAATATATTCCACACTTTTGTCCATGACTGTATTATTCCAATATGTCGCTATCCTTTATGTTTCTATTTAACATGTAGGGCCAGTGGGGCGGCCTGTGTCCGTATTATGGGCATGTGACTATTGACAGTAGAGATCCACCTCATTTTACGTACATCATGCAGGTAAACGGCGTGTGTAATTACATCATCGGCATGTCTGTAAGTATTTCTACTGCCCTTTTCTTTTTAGTAACAACTTTACAACTCGAGGTAAAGAATGAAATTTGTGTGTAAGAAGGTGTGCGGGTGTGTCTGAATGTGTGTGTATGTGTGTTTCTCTCTCTCTCTCTCTGTGTGTGTGTGTGTGTGTGTGTGTTTGTGTGTGTGTGTGTGTGTGTGTGTGTGTGTGTGTGTGTGTGTGTGTGTGTGTGTGTGTGTGTGTGTGTGTGTGTGTGTGTGTGGTATGGTACAGGCAGGTACAGGTACTGGCAAACGTGATGTGATTAATTATTTTATTTGCCATTGACTCATATCCAAAACCCAAGCTTCTAAATAATTCTCCACCAAAACAAAACACGCACACAAACATTTTTTGTTTGCATCGTTACTATTCATTTTTAACAAACACGTACTCAGTGCATAGAATGCAATTTTTGCCTATCCTTGTTTTTGCTTTTCTAGTCAATTTCGTCATATTTAGATCCGTTTTGAGCTTTGTGCTATCTTTGTTCCTTGTTTTGTATCGAAAATTTCGTAATTCATTTTCTGATCAATTTATTTTTGATATGTACAAGAAATACATTTGTTTGGTTTATGTATAAAATGTATTGAGAATGATATGAAAAAGGCCTCGGTGCCGATAAGAACGTTTTTTGGGGAGGGGTAATGTACCCGCATTTACCCTTTTCCATTTTAGTTTTGTGTCTTTATTCGTCCTTCTGGATTCATTTTGCATCTGCTGTACTTTACAGATTCTGTTAATTCAACCACTTAATTTCGATTATGTTGGATGGTCTACAAGTTGCCGAAGCCTTGCTTCATTATAGTAGATTTCCTTGTATTTCAGTGTAGTACATTATACATGTATGGTCGACTCAAAATAACCTCCCCAAAAACAGTTTCGAAATCCGAGTTTCATCAATTATTGCTCTCTCACCTCACTAAGAATCGAAGGATGCTTGGTAGCAACAAAACGAAACCGAGTAAAAGCGCCCTCATTTGGTACTTAGAAAATACTCTTGTGACACGATGCTTACGTCAATGTCAAGAGCACAGTCTTAGCTTTCAAATAGTGTCAGGTCTGTTCAATTTGCTTGTTTTGATATTGCGATATGTATATTTAAACACGAAAGGGTAAAATCACAATTGTGTCACTTTTACTACAGTTCATATATAAGTAACACAATTGTGAATTTACCCTTATCTTGTTTACAACATATCGCGAGAATTCGTAGTAGTATGATTGTGGTTGATGTTATTATACACAAAATATATTAACACAACCAAAAATTCAGGTAATAGATGTAAATTGTGACTGAATGTGTCTTACAGGGTTCTCCTGGATTTTATGATAAAATAAAAAAAATCTCAACAATTCATGTCCTTTGTCCAGGGAATACTTGCTGTAATGGCTACAGTATCCTGTATTTACCGTATTGTCACATTGTGGAAAAAGAAGCAGTTCATGTAAGTCTAATTCACATATTCTCTCTGTTCATTGTTACCTCCGCCGACGAAGTTGGAGGAGGTATTGTGATCTCGCGAGTTTGTCTGCTTGTTTGATTGTTTGGTAGGTTGTTTGTATCTTTAATGACAGTCTTACACGCACAGTTTTACATCTTTGGAGTGTGGCCTGGAAAAATGGAATACAACATTGATAAAATATGGTGATTTTCTTTTTCCCTTCATTATCTGACAGATTTTCCCCCCATTCTTCTGATAACGTGTTCTTTTTGAGCAGTACAACATTCAGATCGTGAATTTTTGTTCAATAGTTATCGTTTTAGGTACAATTTTACAAAGCACTAAGCAGTACATTTCAGCTTTTCTAGCGGTAAAACGGTAAGGAGGCGAATTTACACGTCAACTGACGCACATAATACATTTACATTTACATTGAGAAAAATTCATATTCAGTTGGTGGTGTGCATGTTATTGATGCCAGGGTAGGGAAAGAGTGAACTTAATCACTGTGTGAAGACACACGAAGTGAAGATATGTTAAGAGGGGAAATCTTCCATTGGCAGCACGTTGTATCTCATCAAGCTTAAATTGTTTTTGCAATAACAATGATGATGATGAAAACGATAATAATATTAATGATAATAATATGGTAGTAATAACAATAATGATATAACTACTTCTACTACCACGAACAACAATAATAATAATAATAATAATAATAATAATAATAATAATAATAATAATATTATTATTAATATTAATAATAATAATAATAATAATAATAATAATAATAATAATAATAATAATAATAATAATAATACAAATGATAAAATGATAATAATAATGACATTCTCTACTCAAGTATTTGGTATATCCTTAATTCGATGCGGCATGACAATGATTGATATAAATGCAAATACATATATTGGTTATTCGCCATATACAATTTATGTGTACAAGCAAAGCCACAGGTCGTTTCATATTGGCACACTGTACGGTTCATTAGATCCATTGAACAGACGACAAAGGCAACACGAAGTCCAAGTCATGCAGAGGAAATTAATGGACCGATTGTAATATATAGAAGTTCGCATTATTGGATCGATAATAATGGATTAGATTAAAGGTAAAATTTTGAACCTGCGAATTAATACCAAAACCGCCGGGAAACAGCTTTCAAATTTGATAGACACGTCTGAATAAAATGGCAAGTTGACGAGTATGGCGTGGTCACAGTTTATAGTTAGGCTACTTGGTAAATTTCGATTTTCCACTCGTTGCTCCAAAACGTCGAATACGAAAAGTCTAATTTTTCCCTGTGCACAAATTTCTTAAAAGAAATGCTCCAGTGAAGTCCCTGTAAATGTTATGTATGTAAAATGTCAAATATTTTAAATGTTATCGCATTATGTGAGAAAAAAAATCCCTGGTAGAAAATAAAATCTGATCTGAATATGAATATGAGTGTGAATCAACTTTGTTTAGGTGAATAAATAAACTCCAGATATTCTAAATTTATTGCTATGTAAAAAAAAAATCATAGAGAAGTACCATTTATATAATTAGTATATATTTGTGTGTGTGTGCTTGCTTGTTTTTACTCCGCATTACTCCCTTTATTCTGGCAGATCCTTCACCTACACTCCCTATGTCCTTGTCTTTACCTATGGAGTGAAATGTGTGCTGACACTGGTGGCTGCCTGCTATGCGACAGTTGGGTTCAACAACATGTGTTCTGAATTCCGAAAAGGCATAAAGCCCCTAGACTGGTAAATGATTGTTTCGTAATTTTCAACTTGTCAAGTTTGATGCATTGTTACTACAACGTCTTCTACTACAACTACTATTACTACTACTACACCACAACTACTTTACCTAACATTGCCGCCACGACCGCTACCACCACTTCCACCCTCACTACTACTACTTCTACTACTACTACTACCATCAACACCTCCACTACCTTTTACTACTGTTGCTGCTGTTACTGCTACAGCTGTTACTACTACTTTATTCTGCATATAGACTTCTACACACATTAATTACAATGGGTTAATCTATGCAAGTTTACACCAAAATGCCTTCCCCTTCAGGTTTTGCCTACATTCTGAAATGATATCAGATTTCTTTGAATGAATATTATATATATGTTAATAAAAGTAGTCATCTAATCTACTTTATTTTAGTTACTTCCCCTTAAATTCCCATTTATTCCGTGAAATATTTATCAATCAGATTCGAATGCCAACGTATATTATATTATGTATTTTCATGCTGTTATTTTCAGGGACTGCAAATATTTCGAAACTCCTGGCGTATGGAGTAATCTCAACCCTACAAATTTTTATGAATACATGACTATCCAGAAGGTAAGTATTATAAATGCCCATGTATGATTTTGGTTAAAAATTTTTGTAAATCGTTTACAAAGTATTTCATCGTCACCCACAAACATCAAAAAACAGCAACACACTCGCTGAAATTTTTTTATAGTGACAAAGTGTGATGTTAAAATTATAGGAGGATATGTAATAGTAAGTACATTACCTCTGGGAAACGTCGGAATCCCTCCCCCCCCCCCCGCGAAATTTTACATTTTAAGTAATTTCTCAAAAAAAAAAGCCGAAAGAGTTTCAAAGCGAGCAATTTTCAAGGCATGACCGTATAGGTATATCTACGAAAGTATAATTACAAAGAATTGCAGTTTTTACCATTTACCAAAACTTTGCATGGGCTTTACGTTTTTATTTCGCACTCGGTGGACGTGGGTTATTTTTTCATAGTAATAATGATAGAGTGCAATTTTTTTTCAAACGAGACTCTGTTAAGGCAAGTTAGATATTCAATTTTTGTCAGATTAATCCGTACATACAATGTGCAAATAACATTGTGAATATTTTTTGAGAGGTCAGGGTAAGGTCAGGTTTTGGAGTAACCTATCAGTTAAAATTATATGCGCGTCTCCTTGACCAAATTTTAACGTGCACTTAGTCATTTGGATAGAAGTTGTTTCCGTGGTTCTAAAACAGTCAAGTGGCCTCATAGATCAAATAAGACACAACAAGCAAACAAACATATACAAAGAATTTCAATCAAGTTTGGTAGAAACTTTAAATTGTCTTCTTCTGCAATTTCAACCACGCACTGCTTGAACTGTACAGTTACTTTTGTTGATTTTTGGTTTAAATCATGCGTTACCTGTATCTATTTACATTCAAACAAGTAATGTCTGACAAGCTAAGACCGTTTCCTGGAGACAAATGTGACTACAGTTAGTATAGAAGATATAAGGAAAGATCATCAAAGAATAAGATGCGCAGTTCAATGTCAGAAGCTTTGTAAAAACATTCAGCAGGGTACATGAGGAGAGGCGGGGGAACCCAATATGCTGTAAGCAGCTGTGACAGAGCAAACTTTGAAACAATCGAAACAAAACAAACCAAAGACAACGGAAAAAGGAAAGCTTCGGGGGATATCAAAATCATTTTTTTATACTGGTTTCAGAGAAGGATTATTTTCGTACTTTTGTTTCCATCCGTCGAATAGGATTTTATTCTTATTTTGAGGTTACTGTTTATGTGGCAGTGTATTAAACTCTTAATTGGGAGAATGAGTGCATCGTACCGAATTTTACTAATACCCTTATAAAAAAAGTGCACAAACAAATGTTCATACGTGTAATAAGCTTTCTTTGAAAAATGTTTAAATCCACTATTAATGTCAGAATATGTCACAAAAGAAAACTAATCCTTTTGGATAGTCTTCGATATCATTCCCATACACAATTTTAGACTCGCTTTTCCTTTATTAATTATAATAATAATAATAATAATAATAATAATAATAATAATATTGATAATTATTATTATTATTATTATTATTATTATTATTATTATTATTATTATTTATTAATCATTTAAACAACAGGAACTCATTAAAGCTTAAGCAACTCATTATTTCATGACCTTTTTTTTGATATCTCCACTACTCGAAAAATATAACCCTACTAAGCCGCATACCGTTTTTTTTAGTAGTTTTTCGTCTTTTTTTAAAAACACCTCATACGGTCATCTTTTACTATTTGTTTGCTCAAAACAAAGGTTAATCTTTTGAACTAGTAATATATAACTTATGCATTATACACGAGGGAACAGATAGAATGTACGTATAAGGTAACAAGGGATGCGTTTAAATTTCTTCGTGGAGTTATGATTTTTTTATCTACATTGGCCTCTTTGTGGGTGTGGGTTTTTTTGTATTTGGAAAATAATTTCTGATAGTGCAATATCACACTTTGGAAAATTGTTAATGTCAAGTGTCATTTATCTTTGTAATAACTCTGATGAATATTATATATGTTTCATGGCATTTTATTCAACATTATTTTAATTCTAGATGCATCTTATACATCTGAGCATAATTCAGCTTCTTTAAATAAACCATGTATAAAAATGAAATAGATAAATAAGTAAATAAATAATATCTTGCGTAAGGGCGCGAATTTGAAAGTGAAGAAATAAGGAAATGAGACAAGTACACATACGTTTACTTCACATTACTCACAAGTGTGCTTGTTTCATAAGTACCCTTAAATCATCCTGACTTGTACTAGCCCCATTGTTTTCACATTTGTATTATGAAAATAATATTGAAATTGCCCAATGGGCTTATTGCTTCATAATCGGTCAATTGATTACAATATTATTTATATCGCAATAATTGATAGATTGATACATAAACTTATTGATAAATAGACAGATAAACATCTAGTCAGCACGGATTCCCTTCTTAGGACATACTCAACTTTTGGTCATTGGTACTATACGGAAATAATGCACACTACACCTACCTTTGGTCAGAGGAAAAGCTATAGATTCTCACATTCAAAACATTACCGTACACAACTCACTTTCAATCTCCAACATTCTCTCTCTTGCTGCCCAATAACAACGAATAGAACAAATCAGAATCAAACAACGCCAAAGACATCTTGGGCAGAGAATCCTACTGCATCTCTAAACTACGCCCCCACACAAAACTGATGGATTAATGTGCACCCCTGAACCTCATGCTTCCAGTAACCTCAACACCCTTTCCTACCATATGTCCCCCCCCCTTATAACACATACACTCATGAACACACAAGAAGACAGAAACAACTAAACCAGCAGGTAAATTTATTATTTTATCACTTGTAAACTTTATGTGGATCGATGACATAATTGATATATCGAATTCAATAGTATGCTCTAATAAATGTAAGAGCATACTATTGAATTCGATATATCACATTATGCTCATCGATCAACAGAATTATACAAGATGATAAAATAATAAATTAACCTGTGGTTTAGTTTTTTTTATTGTTATTGCTGTGTATTATATATATATATGGTATATACATATGTTATTGCTACGCCTTTTTGTATTCTTGTATGCAGGCCCTTGCAGAAGCTGATTACCGAAAGCTGTGGCGTTTGAATAAAGATTGTTGGTGAACTAGCTACGTCAGTGTACTTGTCATTCTTATTTTGCAGTCTATATATATATATATATATATATATATAT
>JZLH01S0166382.1:0-12712 GCA_001188425.1 Eucidaris tribuloides
GAATTTTTTTCCCTGGATGAGCCTATTATGTAATGCATATTAATGTATGGAGCCACCAAAAATCATGAGTTTTCTGATTTGTGTGGAAATATCATGGCTTTCGTTTGTACTGTGAACAGGAAAGTGAAACACAGACACTGCAATTTTTAATTCACAATTTTTCCCAATTACAACGGCCCTATGTTTGATATGCATTATGATCAAAATAATATCTGAAGGGCACCAAACCTGTCACTGCTCTGGAAATTTACAGCACATAGAATATAGGTGCTGCGTGTATGTGTATGTAAATTATACTAGTAATTGTTGTAGTTGTTTCAATTAGTAACAATTTATAATAATATTATTATTACCAATCATTATTCTAGCTACATCTGTGGAGAGTTTTAGGGGCTAACATGTACTCTAGCATTCACAACATGTACCTACCCTATCAACATGCAGAATACCGCCCTCCTGACTACAACTTTAGAAGAGTCAGAAGATATTACCATGGTCATGATCATCATTATCATTAACTTCTTCTTCTTCCATTATAATTGTCATTATTAGTGGTATTGTCACAACATGAAGATCATGCTCTTACTACTATCAACAGATCAATATTCATGCACTAATCATGATTCCAGGAGAGAACCCTGAATACTATACTGTGTTTTTTTACTTTAATTCTATTTTCAAACACGGTATCACTAAAATCTTTTGTGACATGAAACATTTGTGTACAATATTGAAGCAATAAGACATCCAGGCTAGTCCAGGCATGTTGTAAATTAATGTTTGTAAACATTGTCATTGTTGCTGTAAAATAATATATGTTTGTAATTGAATATATTTGCAAACATTAAACAAGTATACATGCTAAACATCATGTAGGTTGACATTAAAAAGAACTATACATGTAGCTGAGGATGGACAAGTTTTCCTTATTTGAGAAACAAACACACAGGTTCTACTCTATATACCTGGCAAATCACTGCTGTGTGCACATTTTGTGCAATGCTTGTAGCCATATACATGTACACAGTAGTTCAACTACAATACACATCTGAAATACACCAAGCATGTCAAACAGGTATGTGTACTGTGAGCTGGTTCTATGTACATGTACATGGGTACAGGACCATTTCTCATGTTAACTTAGCATGACCTTTGTAAACAGAAACCTACATGTAATTTGTCAATTTGATGCATAGTTGAAATAACTTTACTACACACTACTCAGTGGTAGTTCACCTTCTGTGTGTGTGTGTGTGTGTGTGTGTGTGTGTGTGTGTGTGCATGTTTACATTATGTGCAATACTGTTAGTGTATTGTACTGTAGGCCTACATATTTGTGGCAGTACATTCTCTCCTATTAGAAGGTCATAGTTATTTGTATTCACTGTACAGTGTACACTATGTACACTTACCACTACTGACTCCCGGTTAAAGGTACATGTATTGGCTAACATTTACCACAGTTAAAAAGTCTGAGCTACATGATTCCCCATGCTCCCATTGTCTTTGATAAGGTCTAAAAATGACGCCCTGAAAAAATTGTATTTCAAAATGATTATTTAGTGCTTTAAAAAAGTGAAAATCGTAAGTTGTTCGGATTCACCTGCCCATTTCCTCCCATAGACTTACTGTGTGTATACCTACGCTATTTAAACTCGCCCCGAGTTTTAATTGTTTATTCATGCATAACTTGCCATTGGCAGTGTAACTTTCCAAACTTTTGTATTCTAGGGTGTTTATTAGGCCTGGGACGAATATCGATTTTGATAATCGATTAGTTGACTGGAAAGGTAATCGAATTAATCGATTAGTCAGAATACAAAAAAAATACCAAGTAACATACGCGAAAACAAGTACATGGGACTAAGGACAAAATGACTAAGAATCTACTAGCAGATGAAAAGTTGAGAATGAAAAACATAACAGCCCCAAAACGAAGACTGGTTGTTTTACCCCCGTGGCACATTAAAAAATCCAACATTTGTTGTTCGAATATAGAGAAAATGTTCATTCTTTCATGCATCAAGATCGCTACCCACCTTGCCCGAACACGCCTGCAATGATGGGCGCTGCCATTTTGGTTAAAGGCATTGTATAACAATGTTTTCAGTTTAAAAAATCTGAGCTACATGATTCCCCATGCTACTAGTGTCTTTGATACAGTCTAAAAATGAAGCCCTGAAAAAATTACAGTGCAAAACAATCATTAAGTGCTTTAAAAAAGTGAAAATCATTGAGAGACCATTCCAGCTTTTCTCCATAGACTGCTGTGTTGCAGAATTTCCTATCGCCCGATATAAAATTAATGTGCCAATTTGTATCTGCACATATTGTACTAGTGACAGTATAACTGTCCAAACTTTTGTGTTCTAGGGTGTTTATTTGTCCATTCAAACACTGTCAGATATGCCAGATAGCAAAGTTCGACAATTTTTTAAACGGGTCTTCCACAGTGTTATATAGTGTCTTTAAGCAAAATATCCGTTTACCCAAATATCCGCATATCGGAAACGGATACATGGATATTTGGGTAAATGGATATTTTGGTTAACCAAGATGGCAGCGTCCACGCCAATGGCAACTGTGTTCGATAAACTTCAAATAGCCGTAGAAGAATCAAGTTTTCGAATGCATGACAGCAGTTTTCGGAAAAAGTAACGTCAGCAAAGGAAAGAATATGTAAAAATTGACGGTATTTTGTCATTTCTGTTTTTCAAAACCGACATTTCAACTCTTCTTTTTGCGTCGGCAAAAAATATTTTCCACAGCGATGCCGCAGGGATGGTACGGATGGCCATATTTACGTGTCGCCATTTGGAATCCACTGTTCTTGATCGTTATTTTCCATTTTAAAAATGATATATTTGGGTTCTGATCATGCTAAAAATGTTTTCCTTACTTTGAATATTGATATCTAAATTAGTTTTTTTTTATTTTGTAAACAACTAAGTTACTGTATTTGAGTTTCAACTAAGGCATTTAGACTATTCGTCACCCGACGAATAATCAATTCATTTTAAAGTCGCATTCGAATACCAATCGGCAAGTAGGTAATCGATTAATTTGATTAATCGATTTTTTGTCCCAGGCCTAGTGTTTATTTGTCCATATGAACACTACTATGTAGTTCAGATATCAAAATTTGATAATTTTTTAAATTGAAGTTCCACAATGTTAGCCTATCACTTTAAAGTATAGTTTTGGATGATCAGACAACGTTTTAATTCTATTGTTACCCCAGACATCAGAAAACAACATTAAACCCCCAGAAAATTGTTTATAGTGACAAATTGTACCGTAACATATAAATTATTGGCGAACAAGTACACATAGGTCAGGGTCCACACCCCCCTCTAACATTTTACATTTTGAGTGATTTGTAAAAACTGGGAGAGTTTCAGAGTGAGCAATTTTCACGGCATTAACAAATAATAGGTCTATCTGAAAAACAAATTTACAAAGAATTTTTACCATTTACCAAAACTATACTTGGGCTTCAACTGCAGTGTTGTAACAAAGTCCTGTTTCTACATTACAATTAATTTTCATCAATGCATTAAACCGAGCAAAACAATAATTTACATGAATTAAAGGTATTGGTTAACATTTACCACAGTTAAAAAAATCTGAGCTACATGATTACCCATGCTACAATTGTCTTTGATAAGGTCTAAAAATGAAGCCCTGAAAAAATTGTGTATCAAAATGATTAGTATTTAGTGCTTTAAAAAAGTGAAAATCGTAAGTTGATCGGATTCACCTGCCCATTTTCTCCCATAGACTTACTGTGTGTACACCTACGCTATTTAAACTCGCCCCGAGTTTTGTTTATTCATGCATAACTTGTCATTGGCAGTGTAACTTTCCAAACTTTTGTATTCTAGGGTGTTTATTTGTCCATATGAACACTATGTAGTTCAGATATCAAAATTTGACAATTTTATAAATTGAAGCTCCACAATGTTAGCCTATCACTTTAATCACATGAAATGGTAGAACTGAATACAGTCAAACCTGTCTTAGCGGCCACCTCCCTATAGCAGCCAACCTGTCTATAGTGGCCACCAGCCTATAAAGGCCACAGTTTTTGTTTCCCTTGGTTTCTCTAATTTGATTGCTTTACTTGATATTTGCACTTAACAGACTGACAGAAGGATCTAATATATCACACTACTTTGATTACACGTGAAAAGAGCCAGTGGCTCTCAAGTTAGAGACAATCTAGTGTTAAGGCCCTTCTGCCAGGAACAAATGCTAGGGTTCTTCTACCGGACAACCGACGATATATATTCTATGACTCATCTGTCATAAGTTAAACCTAAGAAGTCATTGTCCAACCACAGACTTGGAGAAATATCAGCTATTAAAAAATACTTCAAAAGTTTACCATTACTTTTCTGATTTAAAAAATACACTAAATTTGAGCAGACCTACATGTAGTATAAAATCTGGAATTCATTACACCAATCATTATTAACATGCAATTTTCTTCGTTCATTCAAGCATAATTACAAGCGTTCCTTATTGTCTAAATATCTTTAAATTCTTCGTTTACGTCTGCTAAAATATTGTTTTGTAATGTATATGTTCTTGTTATTATCCACATTTGTCTACTTTTAATCAACTCAATGGTGGACTGACTTATTTGTACAAGCCTACTATTGTGGGCTTTCTTCAGTCTTCCATTTTCACAGTGTAAATATTCAATTTTAGTGCATTATAAGCAATTTGTATAATCATCACTATATTCTTTTGAGTAAATGATTGTACAGTATTATAATTTGTATGCTTTTTAACATATATTGTATATATTGTATATGGTGAAATAAAACATGAATTGAATTTTAAAAAATAATCAACCTCACACAAGTTAATGACAGTCACACCACCATACAACAATGGGGAAAAAAGGCTCATGGTTGTCTTTATGCAGCAAGCTATGCAATATGGGAAGCCATTTAATCACTGACAAATGTTATAATGGCACTGTGAAAAGTTTGGACTTTGATATTGTATTCCACCATCCAAGTTACACCCAAAGAAAAAACAATATGTTTTCCCCTGAAAGTGGCTACTGTACAGAACTACAGATGACATTGAAAAGGCACCAATTAGATGTCATTTGGTTGCATTTTGCAAGCTGAACTGACATGAAATTAATACACTCTCATCAGCAACTGATTTGTCTAAGTAAAAAAATATACAATTACACAATAAGGTAAACAAACAAAATTCTAACTCATTATCATTTTCACTCTTTTTAACAAGATTTAGGTAAATATTTTGTCCAGTCCCATATGGCCACAGTTTCACAACACCCCAATGAATTAAGATCATACTACGGTAAAAGTAGAGTTAGAACGAACAAAATGAAAAGATTAGTACATTACCGAGAATATCTTAACATAGTTCAGACCATCACTAATCTATTAATTTAGGCACAGGATGTGTTCAATTTTCTCTGGATTGGAAGTAGAGTAGATAATTGAGCCCAGAGGATCTATGTCTGTATCCAGACTTGCCTGCCCCTGGATGGAATTGTATGTTTGGATTTGGGTGTATACATGAGATATAAGTACAGAGACATCAAGAATTTCTGCAAATCATCTATGGTTCATTTTTTACCCTTCCACTTTCTTTTCCCTCCTCTTCTATTGTTTTCAAACTATTTGTAGATCTTTTGTTAGCATACATAATTTTTCCTTCTCCTCTTCCATTTCATTTTTCTAATTCTTTCCTATGTCTTACTTTCTCCTCCTTTTTAACAGTACAAACATCTCTTTTAACAAGCATTTCTTTCTTACTCCTTACATACATTATCTTTTCCCTCATTTTTCCACATTTCTTTTTCCTCTTCTTTCATTTTATTTTGTTTTCAATCCTTTTCTGACAATATTGTCTATTCCTCTTCCATCATTTATTTCTGAATTGTTTCCCTTCTTTCCATTTACCACTCCATCTTTTTGTTTTCTGAGCAAACCTTCTTGTCACACCTTCTTTGTGTCCTTATCCTTAAAGGTGTTGGCTAACATTTACCACAGTTTAAAAAAAATCTGAGCCACATGATTCCCCATGCTATCAGTGTCTTTGATGAGGTCTAAAAACGAAGCCCTGAAAAAATTGTATACCAAAATGATTATTTAGTGCTTTAAAAAAGTGAAAAATCGTAAGTTGACCAGATTCACTTGCCCATTTCCTCCCACAGACTTACTGTGTGTTCACCTAGGTTAATAAAACTCGCCCCGAGTTTTATTGTTTATTCATGTGTAACTTGCCATTGGCAGTGTAACTTTCCAAACTTTTGTATTCTAGGGTGTTTATTTGTCCATTTGAACACTACTATGTAGCTCAGATATCAAAGTTTGACCGTTTTTTAAATTGAAGCTCCACAATGTTAGCCTATCACTTTAATCCTCTCAGTACATGTTGTAACAATTTTGTTCTATAGATTTTATTCATGATATTCTGAGAATGAAACTGAAACTGAAAGAGTTAGGTTCTAGTAAGTTTGATTATTTTTACAGCAATTAGATTCAGCCCATATGTTGTTCAAATCATATGATGACAATGCAGCTACGGTAAGTTCTCAAATATGCAAACCTGCATACTCACTGTACTGTCCTCGGAAAATAATAACATTACTCTTCACACTGCAAATATTAATTTTCTGAACCCAGCTCCTATTATTTTCCACCAAGAAAGTAAATAACACAGAAAAAATAATATCAATTAAAATGCAAATGCAAGAAAATATTTTTTAAAACACTTTTTTCTACCCTCAGTTATCAAAATCTGAATGACAGAATACACAATAGGCCCTACATGTACTCTGCAGAACAAACCGCAAAGTTGTTGAATTAATCAAATTAATCATAGAAACTTGGACATAATTGTTTTCCTTTTCAATCGTTCTTTGACATGAAATTCTAAATAATTGGACACAGTGTAAAAATATCAAATACTGAATATCTGACTTACCTCGCTGCCACGCCCCTTGGTTGAATCTGCTGCACAAATATGCCCAACTCTCCTTGGTTCTCACTCTTCAGTCCAACAACACTGAAACCCAACCCCTTCCCTCCGGTTTCATGAGCTCAATGCTCACGACCTCACGTCCCAGGGCAAGTTCTCTCAGCGCCTGTTCTAAGTCCTGGTTGGCGCGTTCCAGAGAGATACTACGGGTCAAGGCCGGTGCCTCTGTTGGCGTTTCCGGTTCGGCTTGTGGGGGCGCCGACGCTGCCACGGCTGCTTCAGTCTTGGTAATCGCACCTTCATCTCCCTCGAAGGTTTTGTTTTCGAATGCAAATGGATGTTTGGGTGTGGTTGGCTCCGTGAATACCGGTTCGGGCTCTGTATACATGTGTTCCGGCTCTAGCTCAGCTTCTGGTTCTGGGAGGATCAATTCCCCGTTTACAGCGAAATCATAGTCTTCCACGTTCTGGCCCGGTGGCCCCGTCTCAATGTGATGCTTGAGTTGACGGACGGATTGCTGAAGGTTGAGGAGATGGCGGAATGAGGGGCTGGCCAACAGATCGATCATTGCGGCTACTTGCTCTCCCAGTTCGGGATCTCCGGAAGCTACCAGCCTGCCCTGCAGGCCTTGTAAGACGGACACTGCCCGTTGTGTATCTACAGCAGGAACAGAAAAAGAGATACACAGAAACAATAGTATTTTAAGCTTAATAACAAGCAGTATATTTATCACATAAGACATATTCATGAGCAAATTTTCATGAAAAATGTACATATAAAGTAAGGTTTACATGTACTGTATTGGTAGTGTCTTCATAATATGTGTGAACACAAGTTTCCCAATGAAATTCAGTATACATAGACTTACTGTAGTCTAGATTCTAATCTCTAACTTTACTTCACAGAGTAGGAATTAATTTTGATTTTTTAAGGATGATTTTTATCAGAGCCTTGGGGCTATTTTTGAATTTTGGGAGGCTATTTTTCTACCACTAAGGCTACTTATTTGTTGCACATCAGAATTTGAATAACGCAATGAAAGATTGCTGATGTTTTAGCTGGCGCTTCATCCATAAAGCAACAATTTCATTCATTTTTGGTTTAATGCCATAATTAAACAAAATATGAGATTTTTTAAAAGCAAATCTGAGGGTGATTTTGAAGGAAATGGTCGCCCCAAAGAATTGGTTCGGGGGGATTTAGGGGACGATTTGAGCTTTGGCAAGGGCTAAATCGCCCATCGCCCTGGGTTATTTCCTACACTGTTACTTCACCAATCACTATCAGCATCATCATCATCATCATCCTGATCCTTATCAATTCTTCATCATCATCATCATCATCATCATCATCACCATAATCATCATCATCATCATTATCATCATCCTGCTCCTCATCAATTCATCATCATCATCATCATCATAATCATCATCCTGCTCCTCATCAATTCATCATCATCATCATCATCATCATCATAATCATCATAATCATCATTATCATCATCAATTTGCATCACAAGACATGTAGGTTTACATGTATACTATATGCATAGGGTTCTTCTTCAGCAATTAAAGCCCAAGTTTAGTTTTGGGGATTTTTTGTTATGTGAAAGCTTTATGCCCCAAAGTCATAACCCTGCAATAATAGATTCTGAATGTCTTTATTTTTTTTAAAATAAATCAATTAAAAATCTCGGGGGGACCCCCAAAAATTTTACATATGTATCTAAAGGTTAAAACCCATTTAATTACATTGTTATTACTCTATCTGAAAGCAGCAGACGCAGCTCTTTCGATGAGGTAAACTCATATAACCTTTTTGTCTTGCGGTTTTATTTATTAATTATGAAAATTCGGCGGGGGACCCCACATTTTTGACTTATTTACATATAAGCATCAAATCCGTTTAAAAATTATATTATTCCTCATCTGAAGAGCTCTTTCTCTTTCAGATCAGATATAACATTAATCTTAAACTTTTTACCCTTTATATACTATAATCTAAAATTTTGGGGTCCCCGATATTTTTAATTGATTAATTTAAAAAAACTTACAAGACATTCAGAATCTATTATTTGCAGGGTTATACTTGGATGCTAAGCTTCAAATAAAAACTATTCCAAATCTAACTTGGCTTTAACTGTTGACACATTATTTTACTGTAACACACATTTTCATGACCCAACACAATTAACTTATACTTAGTCTCCAAAGTGTTAACACAATCAGTGTTCATGTACAACTATGGAGTTAGAGACACACATTTACACTCAATTTACTGCTTGCTGGGGGGAATTCATTTACCCAACACCACTATGTACTTGTTTTTTCTATGATTTTATAAATTGTGTGTTGGTGTTCGGGGGGGGGGAGGATTTCCGAAAAGTTTCAATCATACGTTTCTTACGCTTGGTACTTTTAAAAAAATAAACAAAAACACATCATCTGATTTTAATCAGAATTTTCTGTACATAAATTAATTTATTGTTGTAAACAATCGACCCTTACTCCCATGAGAGTGAAAGGGGCTGATTTGATAGAATTTGAAACAGTCTATCATTAAAATGCTGAGACCTTCAGTATTTCAAATTTGTCTTTAAAGATTGTGTCAGGGATTTGCAAGTCATTACGTCCCTTCATTATCAATACCAAATGGTAGCTTAGTACTTACAAATGGTTCGTTGAAAGTTTGAGATCCATAAGTCATGAATTTGTTGTTTTATGAGAAAAACTAATAATGACATGTTACCAGAATGTTGTTCTTTCCATGAGTTTAAATTTTGCTCAAATTTCGAATCACGGTTATGTGTACGTTCGCATGACCAACGGAGCACACTGATTGGTTAAACGGCTAAACTCCGCACAACCTTAGGCTAACGACTGATTGGACACTTTTGGAACGGCCCATGCACGTCGATGTCACTGTAAATTTTGAAGTTTAAGTGTCCAGATTTTCACCAAAACTACGTACTCTACCCAAATGTTCTATGACAGGTGTTTATTTATACTAATCTTCACATTATGAACAATTTGAGCTGATTTCATTCATTTTACCATTTTCTGACGTGCAAATCCCTTACTTTGTCTTTAAAATGGAAGAAATCAAATATTGCTATTTTCCATTATTTTTGCCACTTGACCTATTTTGTTAATTGGCTTTTCTTCTAAATAAGTGACTTAAAATAAAATAATCTCTTTACTTAAACCACCAATCATTCATGTCGAGAAACATAGGCCAAATGTACTTGTACATGCCATTGAATGAAAATTACAGTAGCACCCTCCACACCTACTACGTATGTGGTCCAGAATATGCATATGGACCACATACACACAGCTATAGCAATATCGCAGGATTTTTTTTTGAGTCAGGAAGAAACCCCACAATATTTTCTTTGTTTATTATTTTTATTATAAAAAAACGTTTACGCCCGGGGGTTGAGTTAGTTAATCTCTACTTACATATATGTCATAAAACAGAAGATTTAGTTTCCTACGAAGAAAAAAAAGCCTCGAAAAGAGCAGACTTCCTACGTCCTTTCTAACTGTCGGCCATTTTGTCATTGATTTCATCGCTCGATAGCGCGATGCACATGTTCGAATAATAGGGGGCGTTATGCAATGTTTACTGGAAAGTAGTTTTGTTCAAGGCTTTATGAATTATTTGAACTTTAGGAGACTTGGCAATATGAGTCCAATATAGTTCTAAATACCATACAAAATCATTCTGGTCTTCTTCTCACATACCACATTTCTCCGATTCTTGTTCGCTTGATGAAAATAAAGTCTGTTTTGGACAAAAATATTGGCCAAAACACGAGTAGTCGCAGATCATTTCCGTACATGATATGATCTTCTGCTACTAGAAACGAATGGTTGGAGACTACACGACACTACGATCTCATCCAAAAAACAAATAAACCCGATTCTCGCCTTATGCGCATGTGCACAATCCTGCATTGACTTTGTGTGTGATCTTTTCTGATCCAGAGCCTTCGTTGTCACTCAACAAGCTGCCAAATTCATCACTAAATATTATCTTCCTAGATGGGTAAGTCTAGGTTATTAAGACCAAAACTGAATATTAACTGCATAAAGAAGTATCAGCATTACTTTGACAAGTAGACAATAATTAAATCAAGAAAAAATTGGCGGTTATTGTGCCTTACCGTTACAGTTATCTGTGCACAAAAAATTCCCCATTGGCCGTTTATACTCTGGACTATGTGTGGCTCCCTCAGCTGTGTTAGTTCATCATGTTTTTTAGTTTGAGAATTTTCAATGTGAGTTAATGCAGGGCTCCACACTAACTTTCTTTCAAACTTACCCTTTGGGCAAGTAAAATGATCATTTTTAGATTTTCACTTGCCCCAATGAAAAATTTACTTGCCTGCAAATAAACAATTCAATAAAAAACATTGAAAATGATTTCTCACTAATTGTAAGCAATAAGACCTTTCATAACATTGGACATTTGTTATTTTAATTCTGGAGGTTGACTTTAATGAGCGTTAAAGCCCAAGTTTAGTTTTGGGGATTTTTTTTTATTTGAAAGCTTTATGCCCAAAGGTCATATCACACCAATAACAGATTCTGAATGTCTTTCATTTTTGTTTAATTAATTAATGAAAAATCTAGGGGGGGGGGGGACGGCCCCAGATTACGGGGTACCCCCGAAGTCTGCTCTTTCTGATGAGGTATACTGTATACGCTATATATTTCGCGTCCATATATTTTTGCGATTTTGCCTCAAGACGGGGAATTCACGAGTGTATATTTTCGCGATTTTATTGTATTTATATTCACTTTGTACAGAAATATCAGGAAGTGAAAATTTTTGCGTTAAGTACGTCGCGAAATTCGCGAAAATAAAACCACCGCGAAATATTCAGCGTATACAGTAACTCGGATAAACTTAACATATTATTAACCCTTTGGATTTGATAATGTAAAATATAGTCAAAAATCTCGGGGGTACCCCGTAATATAATCTCAGGGTCCCCCCCCCCCAAGATTTTTCATTGATTAAAAAAAACGAAAGATATTCAGAATCTGTTATTGGTGTGATATGACCTTTGGGCATAAAGCTTTCAAATAAAAAACAAATCCCCAAAACTAAACTTGGGCTTTAAGATTGAGTACAATAAACAAAATAATCATGAAATTTAGTATTTTAAGTCAACTTAACACAATATTCTAGACATGTTTTCTTCGTTTTCGGTAAGATTTTTATGTTTTGCTCATTTCAAGATCAAAATTTCACTTGCCCAATTGGTTTTTACTTGTGCCACATGAAATTTTACTTGCCTCGGGCAAGTGGGCAAGTGCTAGTGTCGAGCCCCGTACAGTAGGCCCTACAGTGAAATACAGACATTTACTACATGAAAATAAAAATTACTCACCTGCAACGACAGCCATCTCAATTTATCTTTAAACTTCTGACATGTAATCTGTATGAATATAAACACATTGCACAAATGCATTCAAATCAATTCAGTTATACAAAAGCCAAGAATTTGAAGTCAGTTACCAATATGCCCATCACACCAGTTTAAAGCGTAGACTGTGTACAAAGACAGTATTCCAGAACACAAACATAACAAACACAGTCACAGGCGAGGTGAAATCTTTCCAAATGCATATAGATCTATAGTCAGATCTACAGAGTACAGATAGATCATCATATTGTTCAACTAGTATAGTAATAGTAGGGTGGTCGTGAACACTTCGGAAAACATGGT
>JZLH01S0166397.1:8528-28771 GCA_001188425.1 Eucidaris tribuloides
TCCAGAGTTAGCTTGCGTGATGATGAAAAACGGGAGGGAATTAGGTGAGCAAGGAATGTCACCAAGGCATGGTTGTTCGTTATATGAAGGATACTAGCTTATTAATGGTAACAATGATATTCCTTAAGAAACTCCTCCTCCTCCTTCCTCCATTGCTTCGAAGACAAGCCTTCTACCTAGAGGCAGGAGGCATCTTCTGAGGAGGAAAGTTCGAAGTCCGAGACGTTAATCAGCAGCAAAACTATAAATGAGATCACCCAATCAGACTACTAGCGAAATTTAAACGTAAGAAGCCATCAATTTGAAAATGCTTGGATCGAAGGAAGGGGAATGGTATACGTTTAGAAAGCTGATGGTAATTGAGTGCTACATTATCGCCGCATGTTCATGGCATGGTTGTTGTTTTGACATTTCTCTCTTGTCTGCCTAACTTTCCATTCGCTTCATCATGGTATCAATGTCACAGCATCATGATGATAGATCTATTTCCACCTTCCTCTTCCATCAAGTAAGTCCATATCGTGCGATAATTTCAAAACGTACCTTTGTATGGGATGGCATGGATGAACTTGTGAATGTGATGAAATGTAGTATCAGTGATTGGATGATGCAGAGTTGCGGAGAATAACAAACTAAACAACATTACGAGCAAAATACAATCCACTAACATGCTGAATGACATACTCCAGTAATCATCTCCCAAGCGCACTACTGATTAATTAAATATAGTGAAAAGTGAATTTACTCCACCAACAGGACAATTGACCGCATTCATTGTGAGTCGTCAACAGCACACTTAGTGGGTATCAATATTGCAACTCAGGTAGGTCATGAAAGCCCACAATCCACTCACTTTAAATCAGACTGTCGTATATCAGTCCCCATAGTCTGATTCAACGTTTCCTTTCCGTCAGCGCCCTCCTTCTCCTTCTCCTCCTCCTCCTCCTGACATGCTGTCCGCATCTTCCTCCGTCGTCTTTTCCTTATCAATTTTGCTAATTGACACTAGTCCCCCCAAAAAGCGCGCAGCAGTCAGATTCATGCTTTATTCCATTTACACATGTTATTACACTCTATATTCCAATAGTAAGTTTATACATCCTGACTCTCCATCTATCTATAGTCGATTAGGCTAGCCACAGTCTTGTACAACAGACCAGACATATTCTTCAATCCCACCTCAATTTAATGCCTAATTACATAACCTAACTTTTCACTTACCCATCCAACTTGAACCAATCTAACACATCATCATCGATATCCAGTATTCCATCTTCCAATCACAATTGCACTTATGCATCATCATTCACCACCACCACCCCACCACCATACCTAAATAAACAAGGTGTATTGCTTGAACTGGAGTTCGGAGTTTTAAAGCTCCACCAGCAGAAGCAATAACAGTTAACAACCATGCATAAAGATCTTATCCCCTCCAAAAATTATCTATATCATCAACCATTGCTAATTTCCTGACTAAAATTCTATGTAGAAAGAGCGATAGCTATGAAAATACTCAACATTTTTAATCACTCATACTTAACCCTGAGCATCCCGATAGTCAGCTCATATATCATTCAACCATTCATTTTGCCACAAGGAATTTCCTGTGCATTGTTGTTGTTCGTTCCTATTGGTAAGTTACGACTGACGACCATAATACTGAGCTCACTGAACGTCTACTATATCCTAACCCATTACAACTTACTACTTACTACTATCTAATAACACCTCAACTCTACTACTACACTACTTTACATCTACTACTTGCTACTATCCTACGGTACAACCTACTTACACTCAACTACTATATTCAAGTTATTAACTAACTTGATACTACATCACGATACTTACTATGTACATCTACTCTGAACTTTACTACTTGAACTACCTTATTATTAATTTAAAGGCTTTTTGCTATAAACGCTATCGAGCTTAGCGAAATGTCCAACCATCCTCACTAATGCCTGTTTCCCTCTCATATAGGCGACAATATATACCTGCACCCTACACAAAGTTGTCACTATTACTAAGTACCCTTTTAAATCCATTCTGAGTCATGGCCATCGATTTTCGCTGTCGTGCTGACCTACCATGCTCAGGTTGCGGTTTCTCCTGAGCACTCTATAATTGATTGTTGCGATAGCTGTGCTGAGATTGCTACAGCTGGAAATAACTGACCCTGCTTCCAATCTGAAAACCCCGCTTTTGTTTCTGCCGTTGGTCTTGTCACCGGAAAACAAAGGTGCCGTCAATAATTAGTTCTTGCGCAGAAAAAAGATCAATAACTCCCTAAGCCTCGCGAATACAATGATTCCGCCAATTAAAGTAAATGAAAGACAATGATTGATGATAATTAGTACATACTAGACATCACTATAAACTGGAATCGAGGCATCCTGCGACGTGTCCAAACCAAGTCAGTTGTCGTTTGGTCGAAATCTAACCATTTTTAACAGGACAACAAGAAAAAAGTAAACATAGCCGCTACTTTGCACTACCACGTAATGCTAGCAACCCAGTCTGCACATGATTTGTAGACAATTTTTTTAATAATTCAGTACTTAATCCTTCATATATTCTCTTTAATTCCGACTCCACCCAGTATTTATTATATATGATTACTAAATATTATCATATATTTATCATACACATAATTGAAGCAATACCATCAGTGTATTATGTTCCTCCTCTCCAATACACAGTCCTCCTTGCACTCTCACCCTATCCTTCCTATCACTTACATAATGGCGCACCTATTCACATGTAAGCCCTCCTCCTAGCTTACCTCACTGCTACCTCCAATCGATCGCTTAACAATGCGAACTCATTTATCTACATTTGTTAAGTATGTGTCAAATATTATGATCTTTCAAACCTATATACACACCTCCCTCATCTCTCCTCTTATTATTCAGCCTACACTTGCGCTTCCTCTCCTATTCTCTTCTTTCCTTCAAACGCTATTATCACTGAACACATCCTTTTTTCCGGCCTTATCCTAATCTCTGCATCGTTCTTAACACCCTTGAGCTTGTTTACTAGTCAAAGCACCAAGTTTCTCAAACGATTTAGTGCGATTTTGTTTGATTATTTGTGACAACATCAAACGTTATTTTTTATACCCAATCAAGTTTCATACTACAATCAATCAATACACAATTTGATTCTATCTTGAAGTTTTCTTATGTTGTTTTTTTTTTATATACTACCAGTAATGAAACAAATTTGGGGGTGGACGCGCCTATTAGAATATTATCGATAAATCAATGTATAAACAAATCCACGATAACAATCTATATTAATGTTTAAATAAACATGTATTGTTGTCCACTGTTTAAGTCACCATCGCAATATATACCCCTCATCACAAAACTTATACAGCAAACTACTATTCCTTCACTTTCCAGTGCTTCCTCATTATCATGATCATGCTAAAATATACACGCTAATCTTAACACGCTTTATTTCATTAACCCTATTTAGAACTACCACATCATTAATGTCAAATCTTACGTCAAAAACTTGGGTCCTCACACCCGCCCACTCAAAATTGCCCCTCACCCCCCGCACTTGCATCTATATCTTTAACCTCTTCATCTTCAATACAACCATACACTAAGGCTTACACATCGTCTCAAGAATCCCAGGTGTACTTATCGCATTTCTTTTTACTAACACTGTTTGTTTGGCATCCCATCTGCCACTTTTATAATCACATGCACGATACATCTCTCAAAGCAAAGTAAAAAGTGTTGAACTTCTCGTTCGAGGCAACAAATGCCGGCCGAAAAGAGCTGCCACGTTTGTGATTATCCCCGACTTTGGGCTGTCATACAAAACCCTTTCAAGCTTAGCATTTCTGTCCCCCTTGCGTCTTACACCTGATAAAGAAGACTTTATCACTCTACTTAACTGTCAACAATTTTTCATTCCGATGCTTCAATTGCCTTTCTTAAATCTGCCCTGTCCTTCAGTAGCCCTACATTCTACTACCCAGCAAATCATCAGTTGTGATACCCGCTGGATCCCTAATGCCAATTTGAAAATGCCAGCGTTTTGTGTTGATGGTGAAATGGCAAAAGCCTGTAATCTCGCAATCAGAAACTTGAGTAAGTGTTAAATACGGCAGCAGAGTAGGTTAGGCAATATGAGCATTATGACCGGACTGAATTTCCGGGGCAGACGACCGGCGAACAACAATTATTAGTTTATGAAAGATTCACTAACCAATAGACAGTATATGGATGCCCATGCACATGCATGCAGCCATTGGCGGAGAAACCAAAAAACAAATGAGTCTGTGCTCACGCGTACTTTTATGTCCTTCTAGTATCACAGAAACATTAATAAAGATTATCATAATATATTGCCACTAATCATTGAAAAACTTAGAAGATAGTGACCAACAAATAATCTGAGTATGAGAACTACTAGCCCCTTCAGCGAATGAGTGGAATACAGTCAGTTTGGCCGTTATTATTCTACATATATATAGCCATTGAAATTGGGAAAAAACCTGTTTTTCCGGGACGAAAAAAACTGTGCTAAAACCGGTGCTGGGGATATATTAGAATCCGCTGCGAAGACACTGCCAACCTGTTGACATGCCTCTTTCTTTTCAAGTAATTTATTCAATATAGGCCGAAATGTAAATCATGCCAGCCTGAATTTCAAGAATACACTCCGATAGTGTAAATGTTGAGATTTGGTTTCAACTTAGTTTTAGTTCTTGACACATTTTGGACTGCATCCAATCTTTTCATCTCTCTTTCAACAATATTGAGTTGTCCCATATTTCTTAAATTGGACATCTCCTAGAAGAATAGTTCATTTCATGGAGTTGATGGACATTATTTACACATATTTCAAGTGCTGCACATATTTGAATGTTAACCCAATACCCCTATCCAAATATACAGATATGGTAAATGGCAATTAAGACCATTTATAAGCAATCCAAACCTCTGAATGACTGGCATGTTTAACTTACCGTGACCATCACAAAAAGGAGACAAGATATCATTAAGTCCACATTTTGAAATTTATCACACTTTCAAGGAAATCAACTTTGATGGTATGCAGCCTTTGACCTGAGATTATTTTTCTCCCAAATTTGAAATGAGTTGTATCTTCAGTATGCCATGCGTGGAAGTGTCTTTTCTGGGACACAAGGGTTAGGGAAAAGTCGAGCCAATTCCTTTGAATTGGCATCCTCATATCACACATGTATACCGTAAGTTCCTATCCTCCACTTGCAGGTACAGTATAGCTTAAGAGTAGTGTTGCACGACTCCAGGACTTTTTGGAGTCGACTAGTCATCAAAAGTCGCAACTCCGACTATTTGCCGACTCTCGGCGTTTACGTCTGTCGGCATGATCAATAGGTAAAAAGAATCACACTACAGCCTATACAGTGACTGATCAGTGTCTTCCTTCAATGATTTCATTTCAACAACCTGAATATATACCCCATATATGTCTCTACTTGAACTGAACTGGCCATGATTTTATACAACAATGAACTGAAAAGACTGCGATGTTGATTGTCATTGATGTCTTTACAGTGATCCAGAAAGTCGACTCTTGCATTTCTAAAGTCGGAGTCACGACTCCTTGAAGATAGTCGCGACTCCGACTTTTGGCGACTTAGTCGTGCAACACTACTTAAGAGCCCCTCCCATCCTCTCCTCCCCCCTTCCCTTCACTTCTGCTTTTGTCTGTAATGTCATACCAAACATCTCTTTACTGAATTTGAATATAATTTTCACAAATTTTCATGTTCTAAGCTAGCAAAAAAGCAATTGAACAAAATACTGTGTAAAAGCCATGTTAATTCATCCTAGCCATTATACAAGACAATGACAAGACAATTGATACATGTACAAAGTCAAGAGAGAGTTATTCTAGAATGACATTTTCAAGACTTAAACTTTTACTGAGAGTGAAATACAGAATTGACCACATTTTTTGAAAAATCATAGCTCTTGAAATTGCTCAACCAAATTTGCTCGAACTTTCAATGTTGGACTTTAAAAATGTTCTGAGTATAATGACTCCACATTCTCGTATTCAAGTCATATTTATACAGATATGCAATGCACTGTGGGAAACTGAACTACACGTAATTAAGAAAGAATGTTGTAATTTGAGGATGTTATATTGCACAGATTCACTTTAAAGCACCATACAGCACTTACATATGTTTCATTTGATACTTGGAAAAATGACTGCTAAGTCTAGATTACATTGATATGCACTTAGAATTGTAATCAATCTGAGAAATATTAATTCTCAATTTCCATCATCGTATCAGTATTACCCAACACCTTCGTATCGGATACATCACATTTCTTAACACACCAGCTTGAGTGCTGCTTTCTATGTCACGCAAATATGTTTTTTGGAGCGAGGAAATATAATTCCCCCGGTGTATTCAATACGCCCCATCTTCTGGGACGTGCGAATCTATGGCCCACGTATCCGTGAAGAGCCAACACGCATGAAATATTGTAATGAATCCTAGATTAATGGAATGCACGACGATCGAAACATGCATCACATTTCAGCTTCCCCTGTTAAAAAATCGTGACTAAACGAGCACACCGGAGCACCAAGCGATACAGTCAGCTCCACTCCACACCTCGTCCCATCTATCTCTATATTTGGTCTCCTCATTTGCATATTTGCGAGAAGCAGATGAGCGGGAAAGAGCAGCAAAGCCGCCAATCTCTTGGGGTCATATTTATTACATTACACACACAGGTCAAATACGCTAATTTCATGATTTTCTTTTTTTGGCACTAAGAATTCTTTTTAATTTCTTCATCTTATTGGTAGTTTCAAAACCTTATAAATATTCATTTACTATATTTTAGAATTCTCCACCTTATCATTATATCTTCAAAATTATACAAATTTCAAATTAATACTGCCAAAAAGAATATTTTAAACTTCTTCATGTTATCATTATTTCTTCAAAACTACAAAAATATCCCATTAGCACTGCCAAAAAGAATATTTTAAATTTCTTCCTTTTACGGCTATTTCTTTAAAACTATACAAATATCACATTAATACTGTCAAAGATAATATTTTTTTTTTAACTATACAAAAATTCTATTACTACTGCCAAATTTATAAGATCAAGAATGTTATAAATGTAATGAAATACAAACATATGAATCATGCTGCATTGTATATAAATTGATATATTAAGCATTAACTGCCATGTTTCTTCTTGATATAAGTAGTTTAATTATTATCAAACTGATTTAATTAATTCTTGCATTGTATAGACTGGCAACAAGCAAGTTCTTTGAAAATAAATCTATACTTCTGTCGACATCAGTCTGTACTATTTACAAGCTAACCTTACCAGTGTGTTTTGACAACTAACCAAACAAAGTGTCTTTTTTTCTTAATTAGGAGTCTATTGAGAACAATTTTCCTTCAGTATTAAAATAACCACTCTGACCATGGCAAATTATTATTATTATTCTTTTTTTGGGGTTGCGATAATCAAAACACTATTAATAATTTATTATTTGAAATTCAAATATAAAACCTCCTCGTATCATGAGTCATTGAATCAAATACAAAATACATGAAGTTTCAGAGTTAACTGACTGAGCTAAACTGATTTCCGTGTTTTACTTAGTTCTGATCTATGTCCCTATTCAGATAACTTTGTAATTATATTTTGGGTTAAATTAGTTTATGATAACTTTATTTTGCTAATTAACAAGACATTTATCTAGAGATACATCACCCAATATGCCTGTCCGCAACTTATTTACAAATTCCCATCATAAAATCACTGATGTTCCCTTGGCAATTCATCGTTTACATCCAACAAATTTATCAAAGTTGGCTCAGGTCACGAGTCAAAAAATCCAATTAACATATTTAAAGAGATGAGCTGTCCTACTCAGTATGTGTTATACTGAACCTCTGATGGTTTCAACCTAGGCCCCCCCCCCACCCCATCCCCACCACTCGTTTTTTTTTCTTTGGTCATGTCCAACATGACATGATACCACTTTCAATTTCCATCGCCATTACTCTAGTCAAATTTGCTCTCAACTTGACGGGTCCAAGCGAGCGCCTCATTTCCATAATTGCATGCACCCGATCTTCAAAACTGACAGGCGAAAGACACGACGACGCGTCAGATGCCCTGTCATCGCACCGAAAATTGATGGCGGGGTTTACTACCACAAAACTTGGGGAAAAAACAGGAGAGCACCAGTTTTACACCGCTTAGTTATTGAATAATTTATCTTCATTATCATATTGTACACTCCCACGCTCGCTTGTGATCACGTTGTAACTGACGAACAGTTTACATCTACCAGATCATGCACTGCATAGTGGGTAACATGATACTCATGGAATATGGTAATATACTGCAAGCGGCACAAATATGAGAAACCAGATCTGAATATGAGTAAAAACAGCTCTAATGTTTTTGTACAGATAGTGTGACTCTTTGCAGAACATACTACTTGTGCAGTGTTCGATGTATCAATGAAACATACACTGTCAGAGATCATATTTAGCTTCTCAATTCTTGTTCTGCTCAGAAACATACTATTCACATCAATGAAGTTTTTACATTAAGTGTTAAAGAAATTGTTAGAGTCAGACATACACTTTTACTTACTCATTTGACTGAATGTTTAGTTTTGATATTTTTTTTATCTGCATGTGGTTAAACTGAATGACCCTATTGAGATAAACCCTAAACCCCAATTTTCAGTCTTCGTTTGAGATTCTCAGTTTTATGCAAAAGGAGGGGGACACAACCCATTTGTCTTGCGCATGCATCCTTTCATCCCCATCACCTCCCCCCCCCCCTTATGGATAGAGCATTTCATCAATGAGTATCAGCAGTTATTGCTTTGCAAATAATGTATACAGTATGAGGTGCTACCTCGATATTAAAGGTTAATGACATGATTAGAAACACTTGAAAATATCCCAAGAACCAAATGAGTTGAAACATATACCAACTATACACCAGCTGGAGTGGATCTCCCAGCTGGAGGATTTGTGTTTTATTTGTTCACTTAGCCCGTTAACTACGAGATTCCGAAAATCCCCATAGACTTTGTACAGGGGCCATCCGGTTCCCGTAAGCAACGGGTTAAGGGGAATCAAGCATGAACAATACATGTATTTTATTTCTCTGGAGACCCAAGACAAATAAATCCCATAGAAAGCTATAAACAACATATTTGCCTGCCACAAGGCATTGACAGTAGTCATTTCATAATGAGCCAACATTTGACGGCAAGATTTTCACAGCAGAATCCTTGCATAGTTTACCTGATTCTAGAGTAGTTTCAGCCCTTGAAGTTGAGGACCAACCCCAATCATGTTATTTACTTTTAAAGATTGTGTCAGGATGTGCAATCCATTACTTCCTTCATTATCAATACAACGGCAGTTTAGTACTTACAAATTATGGTGTGTTGAAAGTTTTGTAGATCATACTGTCATAATTTGTTGTTTTTATGGAAAAACTAATAACGAACATGTTACCATGAATGTTGTTCTTTCTGTGAGTTCATTTTGCTCAAACTGCCGATGCGTCGTTATTGTGTAACGTCGGAAGACCAGCCGCAGCGCATGATTCGGTCAAACAGCTAATCTCCGAAAGGAAATTTAGCTAGCGGCTGATCGGACAATTTTGGAACGGCACGTGCATGTTTGACGTCGCGGATTTTTTGAAAATGCTCCTGAGTAATTTGAAAAAGTATGAGGTTTAACCGTCCAGGGTTTCACCAAAACTCAATATTTTACCCCAAGTCTCTATGAGAGGTGTTTACTTATATTAATCTTTACATTGGATATGATTTCAGCTGATTTCATTCATTTAGATGTTTTTTGACGTGCAAATCAATGACACAATCTTTAACTCAGGAAAGATATAATTAGAAGTACAATCACAGAGTTTGGAGTGCAATTGATGTTTCATAATGAATTCTACAAAGGTGATGATGTTAATCAATCTATCAAAATTATTCAAGACAGGAGTGTCAACGCACATATGTGATTGGAATTCTAAAGCAGCCAATTTATATAAGCCAGTGTTCTAATCCAATTAAGCCCTCACAAGTGGCACACATTGCTTGATTACGTGATTAGATTGAAAGTTCATGGTTGCACAATTCAATGGAAAAGCTGCAATTGGTCACAACTTTGAAAAGCTTTGCCAAAATTAGCAGCATGTGGTCAGCAGTAATTAGAATTACACCATATTTATCACGTTTACTAAATGTCAAATGAAATAGTCATTTTCTTATCATGTTTATTTATTAGGGAAAAAATATGAACGAATCTATGAACATCATATTTTACATATTCCAAATAACACAAACTGTTAATTTCAACCATGCAGACAAATATATTGATGATCATTGAAAAGTCAAAATAAATGGGACAGATATAAAAAAATATGCGATATGGTGGGTCTCAGCATTGGTCCTCGTTTGCCTACATCACTGACAGCTAGAAAAACATACATGTAATTTCATATCAAATGTACTGCATGATACAACATACAAGCACCATACAAGTAAGTGCTATAAACATGATCATATGACCCGGTATGATCTTTGGAGGCCCCCCCCCCCTCCCTCCAATTACATACACCTTTCAAGAAATATTATCTATGCCAGCATTGGTATGAGGTTTGTTGGCATGCTGGGTATAATCAAACAAACTGAATCAATAAATTGGAATCTAATTTGTAGTCGTGAGTAATCCAGGAAAATATTGATATCTTTCATACACTTCTATCATTATTTTCAATATTATTTTAGAAAGATATGAAAGTTTTCACTCCAGTTACAAACCACAGAAACTTCCTTCTACAACAAAAAAATAAAGAACATACAACTTCTTTCACAATCAGTCAGTTATTTCAACACATGCTACATTCAAAGGGTTAACGTATGTTAGTATTGTCCTTTTCTCTTGACTGCACGCCATCTGCGCACATTCAATTTCAATTTCAGCGACAGGCCCAGTCCCACCCCGTGACAAATTGGCACAGTGGGTAGCCCAATTAGGCACGGACCGGAGAGAGTGGCGGGACCGATTGCGTGACGAGGCGCTTTCTGCCGAACCAGCTGTGCAGGAGGACGAGAAACTCGCCGTGAGGTTGGAATGAAATTTGCGGAAGGCGATATGACGGAGCATGCCGCGGAGCTGTCCCTCCGCCGAGTGTCCGATTACTTGACAGTTTGGAATGCAACTGAGTCTACAACGCTCCCGTCCCTGGGTTGGTCATTACACTTGCCAGTTGATTTCAAATATCGGTACATAGCAAAAAAAGTGAAATTGGACAAGGGTGTAGGCTGAGGGAGGGGGGGGGGATTGCACTGGGTATACATGCACCCCACCCCAGCTGGGGCAGAGGAGTTCTGCTCCTTGTAAGCAAAAAAGAATTTGCACCCCTTTTTCTACTTTCAACAGCTGATTTTCTAACCTTAAAGCCCAAGTTTAGTTTTGGGGATTTTTTTTTATTTGAAAGCTTTATGCCAGAAGGTCATATCACACCAATAATAGATTCTGAATGTCTTTCATTTTTTTTATTAATTAATGAAAAATCTCTGGGGGGGGGCGGGGGGGGAGACCCCAAGATTTTTTACTATATTTTACATTATAGCATCCAAAGGGTTAATAAGGTGTTAAGGTTATTCGAGTTATACCTCATCAGAAAGAGCAGACTCTGTTCTTTCTGATGAGGTATAAATCATATACCCATAATTTTTTAGAGATTTTTCATTAATTAATAAAAGAAAAAAAAACGAAAGACATTGAGAATCTGTTATTGGTGTGAAATGACCTTTGAGCATAAAGCTTTCAAATAAAAACAATCCCCAAAACTATACCTGGGCTTTAAGTTCCACCTCTCCAAGATGTGCACCTCCCCTTCCACTTTAGTTCCACCTACCCACACTCAAACCAGGCTATGCCTTTGTTGAATATTTTCAAGTAGACCCTTATTAACCTGATGAGGACCAAGTATAAGATATCTTGGGCTGAGATCTATGGAAACTGTGTATCATATGAAATCAAATTGTCTTTTAATGGGTTAAGTAAGTTATGCTAAACAAAGTTATCAAGTTTTGCAAGTAGCTGACCTCAGTAAAATTCATCCATTTCTCAATTATACGTATGGTATGATTGAAATTTGAGCACCATTTGAAACAGAAATACGGCACATCAGAAAAGTTCAGGTCTATCAGAATGTCAATCACCTAATCACTGTAAATTGTTCAAATATTTGTTAAAAGTGTCAAACACTCCTACATTATGTTGTTTTTTTCATATATACCAGTTTAAAGACACTATATAACAGTGCACTGTGGAAGGCTCGTTTAAAAAATTGTCGAACTTTGCTATCTGACATATCTGACAGTGTTTGAATGGACAAATAAACACTCTAGAACACAAAAGTTTGGACAGTTATGCTGTCACTAGTAAAACATGTGCAGATACAAATTGGCACCTTAATTTCATCTCGGCCGATAGGAAATTCTGCAACACATCAATCTATGGGGGAAAACTGGAATGGTCTCTCAATGATTTTCACTTTTTCAAAGCACTTAACGATCGTTTTAAACTGCAATTTTTTCAGGACTTCATTTTTAGACCATATCAGAGACACTGGTAGCATGGGGAATCATGTAGCTCAGATTTTTAAAACTGGAAACACTGTTATACGATGCCTTTAAGATAACTACATGTATACACCAACATTATAATTTGATCTAAAGATAAATTGCCTTTAATTTTTCTGTCACATACCTTGAATGACACTTGCCAATACATCTCAGACAAGCTTTCTGCAAATGATCTGCAGTGGAATTTGCAATGTACACGCCCATGCCATTGTGTACTACAGTATCTGCAAAATAATACAGAACATGAAACAATGTTAGAGTAGAGTTATCACAAATGATACATGTTCAGCATAATAAACCTATTGCCCCATATAATCCAGTCCGGCACTTGATGTGTTAGTGAGTTTGAAAATGTAGTCATGTACTGGTCTGATTGGCAATTTTTTTCATAAGTTGATAGATAGACAGAACTGACAGTTATTCAATATTGAAGAAAACCCATCACAGCCAGGGATGTAGTTGAGGCCTGCCTCGAGGCCGGATTTTGCCAGTCTTGGCCTTGGCCTCGGACCGAGTCACGTGTACAAAGTCTGTGGGAACAATATTTTTCCAGCAGCTTCGTGACTCGGAACGGTCAGCCTGGACTACATCCCTGATCACAGCCAACAGCCAAATTGCAGCATTTTTAAACACCAGCATTCAAATGGACAATACATTACAAAAATGCAGCAGTTGCGATCTTAAAAATACAGAGAGCGTCATATGAATAAATATATTACATCACATTTCACTTCTCTGAATAATCTCTTTCATCCAATACCATGACACACATTATGGTGTTTCTTAAATTTTATTTTCCATGTTAGACATTACAACCAATCAACTTTCTAGGATTTGTTATAAAGTATCGTCAAATAATAAATCAACTTTCTGTAGAATATTTACATCACGAAGAAAATGAATAACATGATATCAGCTTATATATACAAATTATTATAGATAAATTGAAACTAAATCAAGGGAATCAAGCATCTTGAAGTCAATTACCACATTATAGGTTTGATTTTTTTTTCCTATGATCTCAAGAAAATTTACAGTTGTAGCTTTGATGAAGTGTCCTCTTCTACCCTCCAAATTAACATTTGAAAACTAAAGTGCAATAAAATGTGACAGCTAAAAGGCGAAGTTTAGCAAATTGAATAATACAGTATAGGCCTATTTATTCTTTCACATAACCTTTCAATCATGTTTTTGCCATGAAAGGATGCCTCACCCCCCCCCCCCCCGACTGAAATAAAATAAAATTCATTAATAAATGAATAAATCAATAATTCTGTAACTATGTAATATAAATGATATGTAAATAAACAGAACATGAATAAATACATAAATGAATAAATAATTACATAAATACATACATAAATACATAAATAGATAAATAAATAAATGAATAATAAATAAATAAATAAATTAATTAATTAATTAATAATTGAAAATAAATACAAATTGGTATAAATTTGAACAAATTCCCAGAGGGCTTGCAATTTCCATTGCAACAAGAAACAAAATTTTGTTTCCACAACTGACCTGAAAATACAGGTGAGGGCAAGTTTCCTGGTCTTTGTAAGTTGGTGTGAAGTAATTACACACCACTGCCTTATATCCTACCATTTAACAACCCATCCCAGCTATTCTTTGATGTAATTGCTTGATGGTCATTTCCCTTTAATGGACCATTCATAAAAGTTCTACTCTATACTTCCAGACAAACAAAAGCTCTCACATCACCTACAGTGTACCCCCTCCTTCCTTCATCTCCTCCCCCAAAAATGGAATTCTGGTTTGGCTTGTGGACCATTCATAAAAGTTCTATTCTATACTCCCACATACAAACAAAAACTCTCACATCGCCTTCCCTCCCTCTCTTCATCCCTTCCTTCCCCCTTCCCCCCCCCTCCCCGGCTTTGGTTTTTACCCTTATACCCCACCATTTAACCATCCCAGCTTTTCTTTGATATGATTACTTGATGGTCATTCCCCTTTCATGGACCATTCATAAAAGCTCTACTTCTATTCTATACTCGCAGACAAACAAAAACTCCACCATCCCCTACCCCTCCCTTTTCTCATCCTACCCCTAAAAGGAGCTCTGGTTTAATAGGAGTCAGTGGTTATCAACTGCCAATGATCTCTCTTTAAGGACCAGTCATTAGTCTGAATTTCAGACCTCCCCTGCAAAGCAGGGGCTGTCCGCAGAGCGGACAGATACAGGTTTGGCTGTAGATTCCAGAATAATGGTCTGGCAGTCAGACTGACCATTCATACTTACAGACAAAAATAATAAAACCTCTCACATCCCCTACCCCCTCCCTCCCTTCACCCCTTCCCAAAAGAAAGTCTGCTTTTAGGAGTCAGTGGTTATCTACTGTCAATGATATCTACAGCAATCTTGGTGGTCCTTTTCTAGTAATTTGCCAACTCAAGAATAAAATCGACTACAATAGATTTGTTTAGCATCATTATGACACCTGAATGCCAATATAAGCTCTTCAATGATTCTCTAACCCACCCCCTATTCTGTGAAGTTCTTAGCGGTTAAACGATTGAAAGAGACTAATCAATTCTATCTTTTAGATTTATCTCACCCCACTTTGTATTTTTAATGGGGATCCCTCCTGAGAAACTTTTGACACGAGACTCAGGATTATTCTAGTTGTGCATAATATTCTTAACCCTTTGGAGACTATAAGTTAACTCATGTTGGGGTCTATGGAAAATGTGTGTTATAGTGAAATCAAATCATCTCCAACAGGTTAACAGCCTAGAAGAATAATTCATTTGTATAGGGGCCTATTACTTTTCTCGCTTTCAACAAGTAAAAATGGGCCTTAGCTTTTGAAACATTTGGCAGTGTTTTTTAATTGCTATGATTTTTTATGGCTGCCGCAACGAAGTTGCCGAGGCATTTGATGTTTTTCAGGTTGTCCGTCCGTGCGTGCGTCCGTCCGTCGTTCGTCGTTCCGTCCGCCTTCCGTGCGTCGTGCGTCCCGCCTTCCTCGTTCGTCGTTGCCGTCCGTTACCGGATCTCGTACCCCGATAACTTAAGAACCGCTGATCGGATGTTGAGGTAACTTAGACAAGTATGTATCAGGGGGTCAACAATGAACTGATTAGATTTTGGAGTGAAAGGTAAAGGTCAAAGGTCACAGGGCCTAAAATATCATGTATGTCTGATTTGGGCTCGTTACCGCGATAACTTGTGAACGGCCCCGTCAATTGGATGTAACTGGGTGCGAAGTATGTATTATGAAGCAACAATGAAACTGATTAGAATTTTGGGGTTGACAGTCAAAGGTCATAAGGTCAACCGGCCTAAAATATGTCTGACTTGTCTTGGCTTTGTTACGCGATAATTTGTGAATGGCCGGTCGATTTTGTTGTAACTTAAGGTGAAGTATGTATATGAAAGCAACAAATGAACTGATTAGATTTGGGGGTCAAAGGTCAAAGGTCAGTGGCCTAAATATGTCCTGATTTGGGCTCGTACCGTGATAACTTGTGAACGGCCGTCGGAATTTTGTTGTAACTTAGGTGAGTTATGTATTATGAAGCACAATGAACTGTTAGATTGGGGGGTCAAAGTCAAAAGTAGTGGCTAAATAGTCTGATTTGGGGCGCGTTACCCAGTGATAACATTGTGAACGGCCCGGTCGGATTTTGTGTAACTTGGGTGAAAGTTTGTATTATGAAGGGGCAATCAATGAAGCTGATTAGATTTGGGGGGTCAAAGGTCAAAAGGTCAAAGGTCACGGGCCTAAAATGTCTGGCTTGGCTCGTTATCCGTAGCGATAATTTGTAAATGCCAGTTGGATTTTGATGTAACATGGGTGAAGTATGTATTAATGATGCAAAGCAATGAACTGATTAGATTTTTGGGGTTGAAAGATCAGAGGTCAAAAGGTCAACAGGGCTAAACATGTCTGATTTTGGGCTCGTTAGCCGACAATTAATTCAGAAAGGCATGTTGATTTGAAATGTTAAATTGGCTGAAGTAGAGTATGTATTATACGGGCACAATGAACTGAATATGATTTTGGAGTTGAAAGGCTCAATGGGTCAAAGGTCACGAGGCTGATAGTTCTGATTTGGCTCATTACCAGTGTTACTTAAGAATGGCGGTCGATTTTGAATGTTACTTGGGTGAAGTATGTATTATAAGGTACCAATGAAACAATCAGATTTCAGGTTAAATGGTCAGGTTGAAGGTCCAAGGCTCTATTACTTAGTGTCTTTACCACGATATACCGCTAGAGAACGGCTTATCGATATTGAAATGTTACTTGGGTGAAGTATGTATTTATAAGGTAGCCAATGAAAAATCAGATTTCAGGTAAATGGTCAAAAAGGTTGAAGGTCACGAGGACCACATGATTAATATCTTTACAATGATAACTTGAGAACGGCTTATCGATATTGATGTAATTTGGTGAAGAGTATGTAAATGGGGCATAGATAAGATTTCAGAGTTGAACGTCAAGTTTATGATGAACCGTACATTACATACTTTTGGAATTGGACGGGGGAGCGGAGGAACCCCATCGGCTGCGGCGCAGCCGAATTGCTCTAGTTTTAATGCTGTTTTGTGCATGTACCAAGACACTGATGACATTCATATTGCTGAGGTCACGAGACTACATTGATGGAATATGTGATATAAAGTTTATAAACATATCAAGGTGAACATTAGATTAGACAGTACAGATGATGTTTCAATTTCAGTTCAAAAGGAAAGGTTAGTTTTCATAAGGTGAAGAACAGTAGTGTTCAGATGGCAATGGGATTGGAGCTGCAGTTTTTATCAAAGCTCATACCAATTTATTTTGCTCATACCCAGAGAAAAACAAGAATACATTTGTCACAATTTCTCAAAATTTCACAATGGCCCCTGTCTTAAATATTTCAAGAAATTCCTTGTATTCAAAAATTATGTTTTCTGAAACATTAGGGCAGGCTGCTAAATAGCATACTGCCTAGTATTTTATCAGTTGCAAGTAACTTTAGTCTTATGACTCTTATCAAGTCAAATCAATTCCTGTCCAGACAAACATCATACATTTGTATTTTCATATTAAATATGGGACTGAAAGCAAAAACCTAAATTGTAGAGGCCATCCCATGAGGAGGTAGCAGACCACAGACCTCATGACTCATGAAAGGAATGTCATGTGTACCTGTGCATTAACCTCTTGTTTCCACTCTGTCAATACACCACAGAAAGGAGCACAGTCTACCAGTAGCCCACAGTGAACAAATGTGTATTGTGACTAGACATGGGCATTTACCACCAGGGAACTGATAAGCTACACACATCAGGCTCAGCATTATAACCACCATTGGGGCTTTATATACACTCTCATGATGTTCTCTTTGTATGGGATATTTGCTTTCTCAGCCCACATACTGAATGAATGTCCAGGAACAATACAGCTGGCTGTGTGGTTATCAACTGGCTACTTAATCACATCAGAGACATGTTATTGTGAACATCTCTCTCTGATCACATAATCATTATGTGGGATTTGTGCAATCATTTATAGGCTCCAGAGTGTAGGCATAACAAGTAACATCAGCCATGGATTGGAACTGGATGTAGTGGAACTGTGTACTATATACTGTACAATACATGTAATAGGGGAAATATTTGGAACACTGTTTTATGTACACACAGAAATTACATGTTCATACTAACTGTTATTAATACTCTACATGAACTGCCATATTTGTACATGGATGATGATATGATAATGATAGTGGTGGTAGACTGGTGGTGGTGATGGTGGTGGTAGCCAGGCAGTGGTGGAGATGATGATGATGATGATGATGATGATGATGATGATATTTACATCACTAATCATATCACCGACTTTTTGCTTCAACCACGAATCGCAACGTGCTTAGACAATTTGCACAGCAGTACATTACAAGTCTAATGTGGGCCTACATAATGGAATAGTGGGTATTATTGTTCAACCATGGACCTACTACTCGAGTAGAAGGTCCATGGTTCAACACACAGTTACCATAACTAGCAATTTCACAGTTTGGGATTCTTCACACATAAGACTGGTGTTAAAGGTATTGGCTAACATTTACCACAGTTAAAAAAATCTGAGCCGCATGATTCCCCATGCTACCAGTGTCTTTGATGAGGTCTAAAAATGAAGCCCTGAAAAAATTGTATTTCAAAATGATTATTTAGTGCTTTAAAAAAGTGAAAATCATAAGTTGACCAGATTCACTTGCCCATTTTCTCCCATAGACTTACTGTGTGTACACCTAGGTTAATAAAACTCGCCCCGAGTTTTATTGTTTATTCATGTATAACTTGCCAATGGCAGTGTAACTTTCCAAACTTTTGTATTCTAGGGTGTTTATTTGTCCATTTGAACACTACTATGCAGCTCAGATATCAAAGTTTGACAATTTTTTTAAATTGAAGCTCCACAATGTTAGCCTATCACTTTAAGGTGTTAAGTTTACCTCATCAGAAAGATCAGAGTCTGCTCTTTCTGTTGAAGTATAATTCAAATAACCTTAACACCTTATTAACCCTTTGGATGCTATAATTTAAAATATAGTCGGAAATCTTGGGGTTCCCCCCCCCCTCCCCGAGATTTTTCATCTATTAATTTAAAAAGAAATGAATAAATAAAGACATTCAAAATCTGTTATTGGCGTGATATAACTTTTGGGCATAAAGCTTTTGAATAAAAAAAAATTGCTAAAACTAAAATTGTGCTTTAAGGCAATTGTTTGAATGCCTTTTTCCATCCACAGCAGTAACCACTTAGAACCCAATCCCATGAGTCAACAAGTTACTGTAAATGAGAAATAAAGGCTCGAGATGTTTTCTAAATGTGAATATCAACCCATTTAGTTTCATTGCCAAATTGCAACTGAAATTCTTGCCAAATATCCAGACAATTGCCAAATTTGCCTAAAAGCTCATACTACATCCCATGAAAGATTTATGCATGATGAAATGAAGTTTCACTGATTGATATTGACTGAAATTGATTTTCCCCCAACAACCTGTTTTTCATGTGTTCTGCCCAGAATCATAGATCATTCTGCAGACCTTGGTTAACCAAGTAGATTTTACATACTGGGAGTGACTCATGCCTTGACTCAAACTATCCCTCAAACAATCAAACATCATAACTATGCATCCCATAAATCAACAATTTACCACAAATCTGCATTATTCACAGAATAGTAGACATTTGGTAGACCTTCTGATATCATTTTTGGAAATTGTGAGGTATGCAGTCCTAGGTAAGTCATCTTTTGCATTGAAGCTTTCATTTTATTTGTTCAGATGTTATAGAAACAAATCTTGCTGCAAATTTTTGAATACAAATGAACATTAGTGCATGCAAGAAAAAGACATCTTCAAGTCTCCACTAAATATACCCTCAAATCTTACTCATGTTTTCTAAGTAGATTGCCCTCTACTTTGGAGTTTTTTTACATCTGTGTCTGTCACAGAATGCAAAAATACAATGTTTTTCAGCACTATAGATATCCAGGGGTGGGGGGTGGGGG
>JZLH01S0166412.1:517-17445 GCA_001188425.1 Eucidaris tribuloides
CTGGCTCATTTCGTGTCGCCGATTACCATCATCGGCAGATGTTAGTTGGGAAATTAAATTGTTTGCTACAAATTAACCGAGTGTGAATTCAGGGTTAGCAACAAATTACGCCCGACGCTATTATTATTCCACTAACTTTCGGAATTCTTGCTTCATATAGGTAAAGAACACGCTGCTAAGTTAATTGTGTGGCTACCTTGGATAGCGCGCATGTTTATCGCGCGTGTGACCCGGGTTCGAATCCCACGCTACATTTCTGCTTTCAAAATAACTTTTTTTTACTTTTTTTATTCATTAATGTCAAGGGGGTACAAGCACTATTCTGTACGGTAAGCAACGTTAGTCGTTACTTACGTGTATTTAATTGTGAATAGTGATCTATAACGTAAGTTAGATCTAACGTTAGTTAACGCCGAGTTAACGTTAACGTTAATTGCGTAGGGTCTACATTTATTGAAATCTTTTAACCAATCAATAAACAATGAATATATGAATGTAGTTTATAAAACAAATATGTACGGCCTTCATTCGAGGCTCTAGTTTAAAACTATGGTCCCTCGGTGACTGTAGTAGTACTATTTTGCTTCGGGGCTACGCCCCTCAGCAAAATAGTACTATTGCAATCACCTCGGGCCCTATAGTTTTAACTAGAACCGCTCATGGCCGTACATATTTGTATATTGACCCAGTTGTGCGTGCGATAACATTTCAATGGCTTGGCTTATTGTTATCATACGCGTACACAGAGGGGTGTGTTAACACCCCCTAAACACCCCCTTTTCCCTCTTAATAACCCCCTTTTTTGACGATATCACCCCGTTTTCTCGTGAAAAGGGGGGTGTTTGAAAATGTGAGATAACCCTAAAAACATTAAATAAATGTTGATTTTTCTCGGATCTTGTAGATTTTTTTTCTTCACCCCTACCCCCCCCCCCCACGCTGAGCGAGTTTTCGGTGGCTGCCGTGACCGGGAAAAATTTTGCACCTTGGATCTGCAAAAATCCTCACTCCCCCCCCCCCTGCCTTCGGGGAAAACCCCCGAGGCTACCCTTGGCCACTTGGCTCCTGGAGGAATTAGATCGTGTATGCTTTTGAAGATCTTTCATCTTTTCTTTCAAACTCACCAATTGTCGTGCAATAATGGATGAAGCACCATAAAGAAACATAATTCAAGGTCGCCATTATGTTGCAAGTATACAATAGCCGCTATATATTTTCGTCTTTAATTCACACAACTTTATTTTGTCAGGAAATGTTCTTGATGTCACGTGCGTCAACTTCAATCCGTTTTACGACCCCACCGGCGACATCTCGTACGCCGCCATCTTGAGTGGTCCTGATGTCACAAGTTCCCTGAGTTTTCAAAGAAGAATCGATTTAGATAATGGAGCAGAAACATCTCATTGGTGTCAGGTTGGGGAAAGTGACGTGATTAGATGTGGACTACCAACTGGTACAATCGTTGAGGAATACCTGGGGCCGTCTGGTAAGGTTACTATTCCAGGGTCAACTGATGCTTACGGTGTTTTTGGTTGTCGGGGAGAACGATACAACTGGACTACGGAGTCTACAGTACTCTTCATGCAGAAAGGAGGTAACAACTTTCGAAATTTGTGTTATCAGTTTGTGTGAATTTTTATACAGAGATAACCTTTGCATGGGTTGCACACAGTAGAATATTACAAAATTAACAATGTCCAAATTATGATTGTTGTTACGAGTTTGTTTGACTTGGTTTTATTTGAAGTCTGTGGTTTATGGTCCATTTTGTGCCATGATAACCAAAGAAAACTCGCACCACAAGCCACTGAAATTACTTTATTGTCTGAACTTGTTAAATTATTAAAGCGCTGTGTATCAAAACATCGGCGCAGATTGACGTGAGACCATCTTGTCACGATGCTACATTAATAAATACATAAAGACAGTACAGATACGAAATGGGAAAAAAGAAGAGAGGGAGCGAGGAGTAAAAAAAAACAAAAACAGGCCCGCATCATATTGGCTGAAAAGCACATACATTCCGGAACACGTTTCTGGTGACTTGTGTTGTCACTCGTATTCATCTCATTCAAATTAAGATTAAGGGGGATGAGAAGCGAGTGAATTACTTTGATTTCAAACTTGTTTTAATATACATGAAGACATTTGTATGCGTAGCAAGAAGGGGTAATTGCCCCATCAAAGTACCTTTGTTGAGTTTTGTCGGTACATTTAACACAGAATCGTTTTGTACTTCGTACCAAGAAAACCTACCAAACAAAAGACTGCCAACAAAAAATGACAGCTTTTGGATTGTAAACTGCCAAACTTTCAAGGCAGCTCGCTCGCTCCGCTCGCTCGCATAACCACATCGTTGCCACGTCTTTGCATTGCCAGTCATTTATAATACCATGCCATTAAATTTATTCATGGAAAGGAAGTTATACTAAATTTTCATATGTAACAAAGCAACCAATGGAATTCTAACCGAGGCAGAAGTAGAATTAGAAAAAAAATACTTCTGAAGTGTGAAATTGATAATGTCTAATTGAATAATGATATTGATATCTGCTTAGCCATCTCCTTATCATGTGAAATACATAGTTCCCAAGCGCTCGCTCGTGCATATATATAATTTTGAAACGATCAATGCACATCCCAACTGTGCTTTTTTATGTTATTGTTGAAGTGTTGAACACGCCAATTTGGAATACGAGTTTTTTTCAGGAAGTACGACTTAGCCTTCGTCCCTGGATAGAAGGTATAAACCCCTCCTTGAAAAGGTTGCAAAGAGGAAGAAATACAACAAATTTAAATACTTTGCATTGAACATTTTTCCAGCCTTTCCAAAAATGACTTATATGACTTTCAAATACGGCAATTTTAGGGCCGCTCTGAAAAGCTTAAATCCAAAATCTTCTGTGGGCCCAACCCGAATGGAAGGTATAAACCCCTCCTTCAAAAAGTTGAAAAGAGTAGGAAATACAACACATTTGAATATTTTTGCATTGAACATTTTTAGCCTTTCAAAAAGTGACTATGACTTTCAAATACAGCAATTTTAGGGCTCTGAAAAGCTTAAATCCAAAATCTCCCGGGAGCTCCGCCCACTGGACCCCCGGGAGGGGCTCTGGCCCTGCACCCTGCAAAGGTATCCAAGGCGGGGATCTGGACCCCACCCGAATGAAAGATACAGACACCTCCTTTAAAGGCAGGGGGTCTCTTTTGCACGCCTAAAAATTAACATTGTGTAAATACAATGACATTTAGAAGAAAATGCCATTTAGGAACCTTAAGCAAAATATAGGAGCTAGAAAACTCAGTTTTAGTGGAATTATAGTGACTGTTAGACTCAGATTTGATTTTTTTTTCACAAAAAAAAAATCCTACCATAGAACGTACACTAAACGGCTATTGTTCTTCTTTTGCATTTTTCAAATTCTAGGCAATCACTGACCCCCAGATTTCACAGACATGCCCTTCATCAATAGCCTAAGGGCATGGTTATCTTTTCCTGGTCTTTGGGGATGTTTGCAAATGAGATCCACTACCTTTAAAAAGTTGCAAAGTGTAAGAAATACGGCAAATTTGAAGACTTCTCTGCCCCTGCACCCTGCTAAGGGCCCTATAAGGCGGGCACTGAAAAGAATTTAAATATTTCCTACGCAGAAATGCAAAGGTTTTCGGCTCGCTACGTTAGCTCGCACTTTTATGCTTTGTCGAATTTTCAGTTTTTTTTTCCAATATGAAGCATCATTTATAAAGCTAATTGTCATATAATTTTGATAATGAGGTGAATTATCAACCAAATATTGAAGGGAATCCCATTCTCACACCAAATTGTAAGTTTTTATCAACTTTGGGTAGGTAGGTATGAACTCTACATTATATAAGGCCAGCCACCGTATTATAATGTTAAGTATTATAGGCTTTACAACCAAATATTGACAAAGACAATGCAATGTTTCCTAGTAGAAATACGAAAGTTTTCAGCTCGCTCTCTGTGCTCGTTCGCAATAATTTGTATGCTTCATTAAGTTTTCAGTTTTCAGAAAATTTTGTCAAAAATGCAAAAGCAAAATTAAAAAAACAACTGTACAGCCAACCCCTCAGTCTCCCATCCAATAAGCGGGGGGTGGGAGAAATCAGCACCTCAATTTTAGCGCTTGTTCCCAGCACCGTTTCCCTAGATATGCCACTGCATCCCCTTGCTCATCCAAGTCCGTTTGACCCCCCCCCCCCCCGACCGAAGTATGCCAGGTACGCCACTGTCTACTACTTTACTCCAATCATATCTAAAACAGCTATAGGTGAATGAGGAGGGTGTTCAGGTACGTGTGCTATACGGTAGGTTGACGATTGCGAATATTCATGTTTGCACTCTTTTATCTTCACTTCATTTTGACACCCTCATCCACCGTTACGTTGATTGTTTTCCCGTGCCAGCCCATTTCATCCCGACACACATATCAGTCACCGTCAGTCAAGACGAAGATGTGACACTTGTCATGAACGAGTCGCTACCCGGTGGTGGTGGTGCGCCTGTCTGGAAACTAAATGGCCAAACGACACTCACACCAAATCGGACATCTGAAGGATATAAGCTATATATCAGCAAAGCGAATGACACCTTTTCAGGAATTCATCACTTATATTATCCCAACAACAAACAGTTGGGTGGATTTATCCGACTTATAGTTCGTGGTAAGAGGTGTTATTGATATCAAGTTTTTGCTCAGCATTCATTGTAGTTGTATAAACGTAAACGTCACATTATTAATGTGTTATAATATTGCAGACATAATATTAATGCTATACCTTTCAGCACAACACAACAGTTTTGTGACAATTGTATTCAAAGAAACGAATGTTTCGACGTGAACGCAAACTCGACCTTTTAATTTTAATTTCCTCTAGATTTGCGCATTTTAGGTTATGTTATATTTTTGACAGACAATTGAAATAAGGTGGCCTCAATAATTGGCGTACACATATTCAATACCGCCTGCCAACATAACTTTCCGAAGCTCACGAATGACCACTTCGTTTCAAACTTATTTATTTACTTCCTTTTTGTGAAGACTCAGAATAGAACCCGTCCAGTCCTCAGGCGATAATAGGTATAGGCAGTGCAAAGTTTATAGTGAAGCCAAAAATAATGTAATTCTCTTAATTCTAAATTCGTCCTTTAACCATGTTTAAAGTTAAAAAAATCTGAGTTATATGATTCTCCAATCTACTAGTATATCTGATAAGTTCTAGAGAAGTCTGGAAAAATTGCACTTCAAAATAATCATTAAATATTTTTAAACAGTGAAAACAATCACATAAAAAATGAAGGTGCGTACAAGGTGCAACTTTGCGGAAATAGATGCAGACCAACTTCTGCCGCAGTATTCGAGCATATCTGCACCTTTCACGGCTGAGCACTCTCCCCACTCCATCATGTTTGAAAGTTTGCACCTTTTAGGTGCACATTTTGCCTCCAATAGACCACTTTCATATTGTATTCAAATTTATGGATGTTTTCTCTTCCGATGCCTGGTGATGAGCTATTTCTTTCATCTGTTTCTATGAATTCAATTTCAATACTGAAAATGCAACTTGCATACATTATACTATTTTCTATGTCGGACAAGCTCAGACAAGGTTTCTGGTTGTCAAGACCAACCTTTGTTTAAAAGGTATGCATGGAATTTGAATATACTACGAAGACGGCCTATAGGTCCAAAGTTTGCACCTTAGGATGAAAGTAATGCACCTTCGGCTTCAACACTTTATAATTGTGTGAAAATAAACACCTTGAAGGCCAGCGTGGTGGCCAAGCGGGTAGAGCGTCCGCCTCACGTGCGGGAGGTCACAGGTTCGAGCCTCGGCAGGGTCATAATATATGTACGAGTTTTTGAATATTTGGAAATGATAGATTACATCATAATGTAAATAATATACATAGAATTCGAATGAACATAAATTGTGATTCACAAACACACAAAAACAGTTTGTAAGAAAAAGAAGACTTTTTTTTTAAATTGTATATGGTGCAATCTTTCAAGTTGCACCTTTACAGATGTTCCCAGTGTGACATTGGTCGGCACCTTTAAAGGTGCAAAGTTGAACCTATTTTTCTTAGTGTGATGAGCAATTATTTTGTTTTTTCCCATTGATTACTATGTTGAAGAATTATTTTCCCCAGGAAATAAAATTATATACTGACATTCAATTCTTTAGGTCTTGCTATTGATAGCATAAATGTTTGAAGTTTGTTCTAGTTTGTTTATTACACTATCATGTATATCATAATATTTGAATGTTCATCTGGAACCTTTTTTTTCTACATGAATTGAATCTTGGACTTCAAAATAAACATGAAAGTGAGTCGGGCCAACTTCTTCAAAGTAGTATTATAACTAATTTTACTAATTGCACTAATTATCACTCATTTCCTCTCTGATGAGATACCATTATCCATTTCTACTTCAACAAGGATGCTTGGACAACCTTTGGGGCCCCAACTGCCAATACACATGTCCGGTGTGCTACAATGGAGGTCTGTGCGATGACAGTAGCGGGCGCTGTATATGCCCACCTGGTTTCACTGGAGATCATTGTGAAATTGGTAAGTATGACAGGGGTGACTATTTTAGGAAAATATTTGAGACAAACAGATCTGACAATTAGGTTTGATGTAAAAATATGAAGTGAAACCGACAAAGGGCAGTTTTTACCCATATTTCCTTATATGGGTCATTGGTATCATTTGGCTGCATAAAATGGCAATTTTAATAGTTTTTCTTGAAAGCTGGATTTTTTTTCTCGAAAATAATTTCAACTAGACTTTAATTCGTCACAGAGACGAATTTGTGATCCGCGTATTCGCTCCCATCATTATGGTGTAAAGAGATAGCAACAATGTATGACGTAGCATTGCTTGTTCAAAGCTGTTCCTTTTCGCACTTAATTCTGTATCAAACAGGCTTTAAAAAATCTAAAATTTGACGTGTGCGTACGCGTTCGTCCTGTCGTACCCGCGCTTATGGTTAGCGTCAGTGATCTCCTTCAACATAAAGTTACTGTCTGCCAAGTTTGGTTATCTGCCTTGACCCCGGTCATAAGATATCGACGAAATACGATTTTTCGTCGTGACGTCACAGAAGACGTCGCGGCAGTTCTGCATGTAAAGTGATGCATGATATCACATCGACGCATCATTCACTATACCAGGAGAAGCAATATAAACATAACTTTAAATTAGCAATCCCATGCAAACTATTAACAAAAAAATTATTTCCGAATTTAATGTCAACTTTGAGGTGAATTTTCACACCCAAGGTGTACTCTGACACCCCTGGATCAAGCACTTGAAATTTAGATTATAATGTTCTCCGTCGAATGGAAAAAGTCCGGTGTCGATAGGACACTGCATTCCGGAGTTATGGTTCAAAATGCCGGAAGAACGAAAAAAAGACGGTATTCGCTCGGGAAAGTGGTGCGCGCGAAAAAACGCGCGCGTACGCGCTCGCAACAAAATGCTCCAAATGACCTGAAACGTATAGTGGTTTGGAGCATTTTTACATGTTACGCGCCCGTCGTGACGCGCACGCGCACGAGGTATGGTCCAAAAGTTGACCCTTGACCTTAACTTGACCTTTGCCAAATTTGGTCCTTTCAGTCGACTGCCGGATTGAGATATCGCAAATGTAGGCTAAGTCTAACATTTGGTTTTTTGACGTCATATATGACGTCACGGATAACTGAGCACGTTCAAAAAAAATGTGTGCCGAGGTCTTGGCACGTTACTGTCTGTACCAAGTTACAACATTATTAATTATGTCGTTCTTGAGATACCGTATCTTGTACACACAAAAAAATGACCAGAAAGAAACACAATTAAAAAAGAAAATTTTGACAAACTCTATTGTGATCCGCGTTTACGCGGATCACCAAAAAGTGCTAAGAAGTTGTAAACACAGTTTAATCCAATCACCTCTTTCGGCCCATTTTTATCACTTTTTTGTTAAAAATTGTGTGTTGATTTTAATCAGAAACCTTGATGATGGGGACTTAAATGGTCCCACCTGCTTTAAAATAGCTGCTAAACCCTGAGTAAAATCCAGAACTTACATTGTTATATTTGCCCATATTATCCTTACAATTACCGTTTTACTGTTTGTTTTTAAAAATCAAGAATAAGAATGTAATCACAAAATCATGTACTTGTTTTTTACAATCCTATCTATGTAATAATTTGTGCTGAATCTAAGGGAAAGAGCAATTTCATTTACTCATTCCATTTTGTCTTTGTTGAGCCTCAATGAGGGCGAAATAACTTATTCATTGATTTTATAAATTTTGTCACATCAATCAATTTTTCTTCGTCAGATCAATTTTTCTTCGTCAATTAATTGATATCAATTAATTGAAGGGCGTGGTGGGACGGCGGGAAACGGTACGGTGGCGGGAGATAGACTCCCGCCAAATACGAGAGGGTTTACAACACTGTACACTGTAAAGGCCCCCATACACGATGAATGTTTTCGTCAAATACTTGATTTCAATTAATTGATATCAATTAATTAACCAAGAAAAATTGATCGTGTATGGGGGCCTTAACACCTCACAGACCTTTGGCGCGGGACAAAGTTTTCGGATAAAGAATCTTGATCCTTTGCTCTTACTTAAAAAAAAATAATTTCTGGACATCTATCATGGCCATAGGCCTGCGTCCATTAGAGCCAGAATTATGAAAAATAGTGTTGTGACGTTTTCCCTTTACAGGTTTCGGGGAAACACCAGCCCTGTTACTACAGCTCCTTTCGTTCAGTTATTAACATCAATGGCTAACCCCTCCTACCACATTCCACAGATGCGCACGCGTTACAGTCTGACAGTAGCTTGGCCCTCGTTTCATTCGTATATGGTCAGGGGCTGCATGCAACACGGGGGGGGGGGAGCCGGTCCCCTATTTTTTAAGGTAATAAAAATAACGGGGATTTTACCTGTTTTTCTTTAAAAAAAATAACAACAACAGCAACAACATTGTTGTTCATTTGAATAGTATTTTTGGGGGGAGCGGGCTCCAAATAGTTTTGGTCATCTTCGACCCGCTGCGCCCGCGGGGTCCGCCCGCTAGTCCACTATTTCTAGAGAAAAAACATTCATAAGGACCGCTATTCATAATAAGACATAAGGGTCGCAGTTCATAAGAGTCGTTATTCATAAGGACCGCTATTCATAAAAAAGACATGAGGGTCGTTATACATACTAAGTCATAAGGGTCGCTATTCATAATACCAAATCAGGGTCGTTATTTACAAGGGTCCCAATTCATAATACAAAAAGAGGGCCTCTATACATAAAGATCAATATTCATAAGGGTCGCTATTCATAATCGAACAAGAGGGTCACTATTCATAATAGGAGAAGGGGGTCGCTATTTATAAAGGTTAATATTCATAAGGGTCGACCCTTCCCATGAATAGCGACCCTGTTTTCCAGTTGTGAATAATGATCCTTATGAATATTGACCATGAATAGTGACCCTCTTTTTCAATGAGTAGCGACCCATTTCTTCGATTATGCATAACGACCCTTATGGATATTGACCTTTGTGAATATTGACCCTCTTCTGCTATTGTGAATAGCGACCCTCTTCTTTGATTATGAGTAGTGACCCTTATGATTAACAAACCCAATTTGGTATTATGAACAGCGACCCTTATGACCTATTATGTATAGTGGCCCTTATGACATATTATGAATAGCGGTCCTTATAATTTATGACCCTTTTCTTCGAATATGAATAGCGACCCTCTTCTAATATTATGAATGGCAATCCCAATGAATAATGGTCCTTGTGAGTTTATGAATAATGACCCTACTTTCCCTTAATGAATAGCGACCCTTCAGGTATAGGAAATTACACGTTATGAATAACGGCCCTTATGAACCACAGTCCTTTTGAAGAGTGGTCCTTATGACGAGCGAAATTATCCCGCGCCCGCATGTCGGATGTGTTTGGCTTGTAATTTGGTAGGTAAAAAGTTGGCAGGCAAAAAAAAAATGGTTTTGATCGTCGTCGGCCCCTGCCCCCCCTTTGCCGGATGCTGTTTTACTTGTAATGACGCTAGTAAATGTTGGGGGTGGGCAAATTTTCCCAGACAGATTTTTTGCTCCTCTTAAGATTTTACCCTGGCGCTGCCCCTGCACATGATCTATTTTGGGAGTCAATTTCTGATGTTATGTGTGTTACAAAGTTCGGGTAGTACATTTAAAGAGGCAACGGAGGTAATAAAGTCTAATAAAGGTGGGGGTAAATGTAATTTTTAAAGGTAGTATGTAATATGTAAACAGTTTGAAGGATAGTATAATATATTTTGGAAGTTTGTTCGAAGAACAAGAGGTTGCAAAGGAACTGTTGTGTTTATGTGTCTGTACTTCTACATAAACTTAGCGGATAGAGAAAACAATAGAACTCAATGACGACTTCATTCCTTTTTACTTGTGATTTGTGGGATACCCAAAACATGCAAAACAAGAGAAGCGAACAAAGTTGTGTGTGTCTGTACATGTACGTGGGTTTCTATTTTGTTGTTCAACTGACATTTTTACCTCTGACATTATTACCTCTGACATTTTTACCTCTGGCATTTTTACCTCTGACATTTTTACCTCTGACATCATTACCTCTGACATTTATACCTCTGACATTACTACCTTTGAGATTTTTACCTCTGACATTATTACATCTGGCATTTTTACCACTGACATATGTACTTCTGACATTATTACCTCTGAAATTTTTACCTCTGACATTATTACCTCTGACATTAATACCTCTGACATTTATACCTCTGACATTATTACCTCTGACATTTATACCTCTGACATTACTACCTTTGAGATTTTTACCTCTGACATTATTAGATCTGGCATTTTTACCTCTGACATTTTTACTTCTGACATTATTACCTCTGACATTTTTGCCCTGACATTTTTACCTCTGGCATTATTACCTCTGGCATTTATACCTCTGACATTACTACCTTTGAGATTTTTACATCTGACATTATTACATCTGGCATTTTTACCTCTGACATTTTTACTTCTGACATTTTTACCTCTGACATTTTTACCTCTGACATTATTACCTTTGACATTTTTACCTGGCACCGTTTTCACAGTATAAGTGTGTATTTGCTTTTAAATATTTCATTATAGGATAACAACTAGAAAAGAGGAATAATGATAAAATCCATTCACCCCCAGGAAATAAAAAATTCTTTTCACATTCAAAAGACAGAAGAAACTTAATTAAATTCTGACGAAGCTGGTTGCAAAAAAAAAACGAAATTATTTTTTTGCGATCGAGTGCTCAGTGACTGTGACCAATGAATTAAAATTGTAGTTTACGAAACTGCGAGAAAACAGTGTTAAATAGATCGGAAATGTTGTCGGGTTGAAAATGGCTGAAGTTGGACTTAAGGGCATCTCAACACGACTCTGAATCTGTTCACGCTTGGGTGAACATGAGGCATTGTTTGCGAGGGTGCAAAAATCGATTTGCGCCAAAGTACAGGTATGATGAAAGAATGAATTGAACCAAATGTACCAAATGAAAGGCATTGCATATGCAACTTGCATTAATTTCATCATGATTAGTATACGTGTTATCACATTGTTTTCTAACGTACAGCATGCCAAGTTGGCTTCTTTGGAAAAGATTGTAATGTATCTTGCTCATCACTTGACGCCTCTATTTCCAACTGTACGGATCTTGTCTTCTGTCTCCCTGATCCATATGGCTGTTCCTGCATGTCTGGAGTTAAAGGATTGCAATGTAATGAAGGTAATGGGAATAGTTGTGTCTATAGGTAATAATGATAATATATTAGTGTTATCAGGTATATTGCCTAACATTGTTTAATTCTTGGTTGGTTTTTATCGGAAAGTAATTATTCGAAGAAAAGACAGCTTAGAACATGAATATGATTTTCAATCTGGACTACAAAAATCCAAATATGAATTACAAACTTAATTTTGAAAGTGATTATCCTTGTTCGTGATTATGAAATTTAAACGATATTTCGCAAGCATTTAACTTGTAGGTTTCACTTTTCTTTAAGTGATTCTGTACTTGAATCATATATAATACTATTAGATAATAACAAAATACAATATTTCCCAATTAGTTATCCCAACATTACCTGTTTTACGGAAATGACATAATTACACCAGCACTGGTATTTCAGAAACATGTATCGTAAAATATTTTATCTGTATGAAATAGAAGGACATTTTTATGTCGTATGGACAATTTTTTTATATTTAAACCGATCTTTCGCCTCAATTTGAAACAAACCGGCATAAACAAAAATCATCTCAGCTGACCTTGATCATCATCATCATCGTCTAAAAATTCATGTTACCACTCTGTGAGTTTGGACAGTACATTTCCTTGATGGATCTCCTCCACGCTGTCCTGACACTTGGGTCAATGTGGGTAATGTTAGACACCCTTCTGTCTTTTTTAATTGTTTCTTCCTATGTCTATCGGGGTCTCTCACGTAGCCAGCAACTGGGAAATTTAATATTCTTTTGAGCCAGCAGGTCTTTTTTCTCCTACCCTCGGCCTCATCACCTGCCTTATCCTTGCCGGGCCCATTGACTGGAGTAGGTCTTCATTTCTCTTTCTCTCACGTAATGATGCTCTACACATCCATCTTACCTTACTCCTCTCAGCTTTTTCGATTCGCTACATGACGGATTATTTTGTTGCCAATATCTCGCTACCATAGGTCATGCATTTCAGCACACAGTCATCCTACACCTCCCCTTTTACTGTTAGTGGGGTTGCCCTTGACGTGAGGAAGGGAGAGAGTTCACAAAACTTATTCCAAGCACTTTTTAATGTATGTTAATATGTAAATGTACTTCTTTTGCTAGTTTAAGAAGCTTTAAATGAAAGATGCAAAATAGGGATTGCTTTCTGGTGTGAACAAACTGTCTCTGAAATCGCTGTTTATCAAAGCATACTAACTTTCCACAGTTGTTAATATCTTGGCGCTTTCCTTTCATCAATTTAATTGCATTTAATTAATGGAAATATGGTCAATGTAATATTCATGTTAACGACTTTAAGTGTTAGATTTATAATGATTATTTTAATGATCATGCTTCTAATAATTCGTTATATATTGGTATGGTTGATGCAAATTTACATCGAGTGGGTGGGATATGGACATGACCACAAAGGTTTTCTGATCAGTTGCGTTATGTCGATGTTGATATCGTTTGAGGGAGTAGTGGTTGGGTTCACTTGATGTATAATTTGACTGATATACATATTTTCCTAATTATGGGTACATTGTATGATATATATATACCTCAATGCTACACAAAGGTATGAAAATTGCATATAACTAAGTATTGTGGCAAATAACACCAGGACAAAGCTGAACAAAGCGATTATAAGCTGCAGCTAGGTCATGGTCTCGTGCTTGGGGAAGGGGGGAAAATCAAGTAAAATAAATTGTTGCCTGGAGAAAGAATGCATTTCATTTATAGTGACTCTACCAAAATACCGTGTTATTATGAAAATAATTATCGTTTTTCAACACTAGTGTGTGATGACGGTACATACGGGGCTGGATGTACTCAGACATGTCACTGTGTTAATGATGAACCTTGTGATAAATCCACTGGACACTGTACGAATGGATGTGATGATAGGTGGGCAGAACCCCAATGCCAAGGTAAGTGGATATTAGTTGGTGTAATTATAAGCTGTATCTATCCTTCAAGTATACATACATGTAAAAGGGTGATACGCCCCGTATTTCAGAAAGGACCTCTTCAAGTTTCTAATTTCATATTCTTTCTCAAGTCTGAAAGAGGTTTATTATTACAAACATTCTAAAACTAGCTGTCATCCGACTTTTCAGTAGGCCTACATTACATAGAATAATGTGGAGAGAAGAGCATATCATCTTTATATTAGTAGCCTTATACTCCTTACCACAGTCTTATGAAGGAAGGAGGCACTTTCGTCTCCGCGGGGTGGTATCTTCTTACTGAGACCACGTCAGAGGAAAATTTGGAAAATTTTGAAGTCTTTCAAAGCCATCAAAACCGTTTCACGGGAAATATAAAACCGAATTACGATACTAGTGTGAATTAACACTTCACCCCGATAGGGAGGAGAAAAAGATGTTAAATTTTATGTTCCCGCCCCTCTGTTGTGGGCGCACTTGCATCTGATAATCTCTCCGCCTTGGAGAAGAAAGGAGAAAGAATATTCATTGATTTCTTTTCAAATAATTTTCCATTTTCCAATAATAAACTTCATTAGGATATCATTATAGAAATACCCCTTCAAATGAAAATGCATGCATTATAGTGTATGTTGTAATACTTTTGAGTAGGGAGGGTAAGTAATTACAAATTAGATGCCGCAAGCCACAACAACCTGCAGCAGCCTATTTGGACTTTAGGGCATTGACCAAATAACGCTCTAGGAAAAAAGTTCCGTAATCTCCAGATTGGTATTGAAAAAATAACATTACAAACTGATTAAGATGAAGTTGCTGATGAGGAAACACATTTGTTCTCCAGTTTCTGTTGGCGCATTATTGAGATAATCGACTAATTAATGAGGCAAGTTCCTCAGTGATATTCGTGGAAATAGGAATCACCATCAAGAGCGATTTCACATACACGAACATTACTTTCTCAGCCATTCCACGTAAATGTCACGCGAGTCACGCATGTTTCATGTCACACAAGTCGCAAACAAGGGTAAAGATCAAAACCGAGAAAATATTGGAAACGAACCCAATACTTGATCAAGTAAATCAATCATATATACCCTGACATGTGACTCGTAAGACACAGCATGCGTGACTCGCGTGACACAAGTATGGAATGGCTGTGCTAGATCGGTCTTTACAGCAATGTTATTAATTAGACAGGCAGCCCAGAGGGTTTTCTTTAAACCAACAAGGTACCAAGATCTGACCACATGAGCATGTGTAGAGTAACGAGCTATATAGATATCAATTTTTGCCGGGATCTATCCGTTGCGTTTGGCCCCTGGGGGACCTTAAAGGGGGCCAAAAATTGACTTTATTTAAACATTCTAGGCACCACTTGACATCCGTTGCTAAATGCCCGCCAAAAGGCCGCTAAATGTGGGCCTTTGAGCCCATATTATACATTAAATCGGCATAACACGTCTTCCCATCCACCCGAAACGACTAGGTATGATTTTCATTATGTAAACCAGGTTCAGTCGTTTACCCGTGAGACAGCGTGTCTGGTGATTATGGTCTAAATGTGCCTTAAATATGGCCCAGATTAAATATTATATGTAGAGACCCCCTGAAAACATAAATTAATGTCAAAATTAACTGCTACCAAACTAGACATGAAAAGACACACACAAACTACCCTTGTAGGCTTACTACATAATTGGCATGAAATACATGTAGATACAAACAGATGCAAAATCACCACTTATATGATGTGCTCACTAGGTTTTCAATCAAGAGCAATACCATGAGCAGGAGAATATTCTACTGAGTACAAAATGCGCCTTGCCAGAGAAAATAACTGATAAATGCCCGCCAGAAACCCCAAATCGGCCCACAGAAATTGTTATTTCGGTTATTTAAGTATAGCTTGCATAGGACCACATACTTCAGTAGGTGTGAAATGATCAAAGGTAAGAGAGAAATTTAAGCCTTTTGTAGTTGTGCAGACTGATCAGTCATTATTATGTCTATCAGTAAAAACACTGATAGAGGATATCTCAGCAGAGTTTTAGAGTCGTTTGTGTTCCGGTGCATTCGATCAGCTTCAACATATAACCCTGAGCCGCTGTTACGGTGTTGCTCATAGAGATACATGTATCGTATACATGTGTGGCTCATAGAGATACATGTATCGTATACACGTATCTCGATACATCGTATATCACACACTGACAGTGTTCGGGTCGACGTGCAGCCACTGTATCTACGCATTGACGCTCTCTGCACGTGTGTGTAAATTATAGCAAGCTGTAATCAGTGTAGACCCGAACGACTAATGATTAGACAAAATAACGTAAGGATTGTTTAACTGAGTGGTAACATCAATACTCTGCCAATGGATGAAAAATTAAAATCTCCCATCTACCTTCATCTCGTTTCGGATGTCTTTGGTTTTATCCTTCGCTTTCTTCGTAGATGAAAACATAAGCAGTAGCACTGTCAATGGTAGGCTATTGGTTATGTAATCATCCTCCCCACCCCGGCCCTCCCCCTCCCACCAAGGAACGGACACTCACAAACACAAATACAACAAACAAGCAAACACCAACATAAAACAATCACACATTTGCAAAGCACCAATCAGATTTTTTCCCTCGGGATGACGAGTAAAATTTTGAATTCTCTTACAATTTGGACAGTCAGTTTATGGTGCAATTTTTTGGTCATCAAAGCTTGATGTCTGGGGTTTTCTTTTTTTTTATGATACCCAAGGACACTTGGGGAATTAAAATTGTACATTTGTTTCAGATTATACACCGAGTAAAAATTGTTATCTGTTTGGTGCTTTTTTACGAATGAAATATGGCAAATTAATACAGCTCGAATGTGTGGTTGTGTATGTTTGTTGTATGTTCGTGTGTGTGTTTGTATGTGTGTGTGTGTGTGTGTGTGTGTGTGTGTGTGTGTGTGTGTGTGTGTGTGTGTGTGTGTGTCCCCGGTGTGTGCGCACGCATGTTATTAGTCAAATAAAATCTGAATAAGTTCAAGGGGAGAGAATTTTGAAGTATGTATTCCTGGGGGTCCTTTTAATTAACACTAGAAAAAAAATGTCAAACATGGGAGAAGGGACTCGGAACGTACCACCCCCGAAATTTCATAAGGCTCCCCCCCCAAAAAAAATTTAATAAATGACATAAA
>JZLH01S0166431.1:6333-18916 GCA_001188425.1 Eucidaris tribuloides
TGCATGCTTTTTCTTTTTCAACCACATTTTCCCCATTCTAACTTCTATTTATTATTTACAGACAAAACTTTGGCGCACTGCAGACATAAAGCTTTGCCCTACACAATAACACTAACATATTGTCAGCAACAAAGGCCCCTTCTGTAGTTCTTTGGTGTCGCACCCATAACTTGCGCCGTGGCGCACCCACTTTTTTACGTTTAGAAGACGTTGCCCTCACAAAGATCATACAATACATCGCGCCATGCTTGTCATGAAGAATAGTGACTAAAGACAGAAAGTGGTAACGCTTCTGGCGTTCCATTTGTCCCTGGTGTCAATTTACTTTCTCATCTTCTTTTCTTTTTTTTTTTTGGGGGGGGGGGTTGGGAGTGAGAGGGAAAAGGGTTTTATTGTTTTGGTTGGGTGTTTTTTGTTTGGCTATATTTAATGCGTGTTTTCTTTCGCCTCGATGATGAACAACGCCCTCAGGCTGCCCAACTTTGAGATGCCAAATTCGTGGCATCTATAATATTGAACATCAATGCATCAAATCATATAAAGGCGCGGGCATGAAATTGCAATTTTGCTTTTCTGAATCAACCTCTCTAGTGACCACCTGTATATAGATAGACGCACCTTCTTGAGAAAAATGTTTCTTCTTGAAATGTGATATTACAGGAACGGGCTTTATTTAAAGACCCACCTGCTCATAGGGACCCCACTTTTTCTTATTTCTCTTTGTAAAGTTGTCAGGTTTTGTTAATTCCACTTAAACTGTTTACTCTACTAGCTATAATAGCTAAGCTCCGAGTTTACTGAAGGTTCTTAGATGATAGTGTCTTTGATAAATCAGGGAATTGTTAATTTTTAGGTGAGGCAAAGAGACACTCCGCCTTTAAGATCTGTGTCAGGGATTGTGCAAAGTTCCATTACTTCCCTTCATGTTATCATACCATAACGGTAGTTTAGTGCTTACAAATGGTGTGGGGTTGAAAGTTTTGAAGATCCCAATACTCATGGAATTTGTTGTTTGATGAGAAAAATTAATGAACGACATGTTACCTATGAAATGTTGTTCTTTTCCCGTGAGAGTTTCAATTTTGCTCAAACTGCAAAAATCGCCGGTTATGTGTATCGTAGCAAGACGCACAGCGGGCGCACTGATTGGTTAAACAAGGCTAACCTCCGCACTTTGACCTTTGCTAACGGCTGATCGGACAATTCTTGGAATCGGCACGTGCACGTTTGACGTCGCAAATTTTTTTGAAATTGCTGAGTAATTTGAAAAAGGATGAATTTTAGACCGTCCAAATTTTTTCAAACAACCAAAAACTTCAAAAAATTTAATTTTTTAGCACCAAGTCTCTATGAGAGGTGTTATTTTATATTGATCTTCACATTGGATATGATTTCATTCATTTAGGTGTTTTTTGACGTGCAAATGAATGACACAATCTTTAAAAAGTTATAATTCATGAACAATTTCCCAGCCAATGAAACTAACTCGCTTTGAAATTGTGTTACACATAAATGTACCTTGTCTACAATAGACCAAACTCATCATTTGACTTTATTTTTTTAACCAAGCACTTTTTTTGACAGCACAAATCTGCACATCGATGTGGGTTTGAGCTGAAATAACACACCACCGAAGTCTAGTTATAAACGTGATGCGGAACAGAAAACCAAAATTCATCTTGATCATGCTCCACTTATTCCTTTGACAATGAAAATAGTTTTTAATGGCCAAACAACACTTGCCTGTACACACATGCCGTGCGCGCGCACACACACACACACACACACACCACACACACACACACACACACACACACACACACACACACACACACACACACACACACACACACACACACACACACACACACACACACACACACACACACACACACACACACACACACACACACACACACACACACACATACACACACACACACTGGTGGCATCTGGTAGGATTTTGAGGCTGGTTGCAGGGTTGGACCATGACGCAGGTTGTACAACCAAAACTACCCGACTACTCCTGATAGGTTGCAAGATGGTCTCCCCAGGGTATGTTCACCCTCTTTTCTTTCATGCCCACGTAATTCAAGAAAGGGGTCTATTCCTCATTCAGACAAGTGTCACATCCCTATATTGATCGAAAGAAAGATATCAGCAGTTGTTTTATGAATTTGGCTGTAATTTAAACATATTTTTTTAAACAATCAACTTAGACATTGCCTCCTAAAATTAGGAGAACATAAATGACTTGAAAGAAGTTGAATCAATTCATCATTCAAAACACTAAAACCTTCATTTTTTCATTTAAACAAACAGCTTTAAAAAATTAACCTTGATTTTTTTCATGACCTTTTCACCATTATTTGTCACAAGACTATTTTTCTTAATGGACTTCGTCTTTAAATCAATAATTTAATTTTTTCTAAAAGAAATGTCAGTTTAGATGATTTATATCAACAATTCAAATCACTTGACTTATTAGATCGGCAAACTCTGTTTACATCACTACATAATTTAGTCATATTCCAGGCAGGGTCTCCCTCCCTGGTGAAGAATCACTGACAACCCCCTCCCTAATGTAGAATCTCCCACAACCGCCCCTGAGAACAGTGGAGGTAAATGTATACTCACCGTCTCACATGTTGACACACGTCAACCTTATGCTTCAAACATTAGAAGATGACAACTCCAGCAATTACAGAAAAGAGAGGTAAAAAAAAATAAAAGACCTCTAAATGAATATGAAATAAAAATGACAGCTCACAAAGGGAAACGGGGATCAGGTTGTTCTCCTTTCTCCCGCTAACAGCGCTTGAATTGTGATTTAAGCCCTGTTGAATTTGCCTGTAATTATTTGCTTAGGGCTGTGCCCGGGTCTGTGTATATATACATGCACCAGCTGTCATGGTATTGCGACATGATGGCCTGTCTGTGGAAGCGGTGGTTGGTGGGTCGGTGGCGTACGTGTGCGTGGGTTTATAGACGGGTGCACTCCGTACGGCCCTCCAAGCATGCTGCCCTCGTGTGTGCTCAAGCCGGTACTGCTGCTGGTGCTACGCTCGAGAATTTAAAGCGGCTCTCTTCGAAAACGGGTTAGTGTGAAATGCAGAATGCCATAACTTCTGACTACTGTAGTTGTCCTATTAACACACACATATTTTGCAAAATCTGCGCAATGAAGAGCTGATGTTTCTTCATGTTTCATGTGCATATCAAAAATACTTATTATAAAAATCAAATATGGACGTTCTAGTTGAAGGAAAATTCCCTACACTCATGCGAGAAAGTGTCAAATCATTTTTTGATACTTGGTACAAGTAGGTTTGAGACTACAATTTAGGTTTATGATTTACACAAAAATAAGACTTTAACCGAATGTGGCCACAAACAATCTCTTCTCCACTCTTTCCCTTTTATAATTTCTCAGAATGACATCTGCCCTTTATTCATAATAAAAAAAATCACAATTTCTGACTTAGCAGTTTACATGCAAATAATCATAATCATACTGTATGTTTATGTGGTTTTCTAATGTCATTATAATATAAGTAAACTGAAAACAGCAACACAGGGGTACATTTCAAAATCTGTTTTAAAACAGAGACTGTTTTCAATCGAAGAAAATGCAACAGTGATTTAATTGAATCATGATTAATGCTAAAACAATTTTATGACCACAATCCTAATGCAGACCATAACCCTGTGTGCTCCTTTAAATACCCTGAGAGTCCGGGTACTTGAACATGCTGCCGACTTTAACACAGGACAAACAGTAGCTAGTACCTAATGTGCAAAGCACACTCCAGCGGTTTCCTGATAAATTAAGCAACATCCATCGATCATTTCGAATTGATTACATAATTACTTAAAACTTTTATACTATTAAACCTAAATTCGATCTAATCTTCAATTCAAGATGAAATGATCTAGAAAGCATCTAAAGAGACCTGCTGCTAGTACATTTTCCTGCTACACTACACAAAGTCTGCAGAACATACATGTAAAACTACAAATATCACTGAAGGTGATTAATACCCCTGCCCCATCACGTCCCTGACTTATTGCTAAAATGTGCAGTTACCATGGCAACACAGTTTCCAACACATTCAAAAATTCCCACTCAATTTCTAAAGCTTACTATTATTTTTAACAATTTTGTTAGCATTTTTGTAGTCTGAACTGTAGGGTTACAGTCACAGAATTTTCAGAATTCCATATTACTTTTCAAGCTTCATAACAAGTGTATCTGATTAGAAAATTACCAAAGGATATTGAATAATAATAATAATAATAATAATAATAATAATAATAATAACACGTTCTTGTATAGCGCATCATACGTAGCTTATCGCACGTCTCTATGCGCGTTATTATTACCCCATGGTCATAACAGGTACATTTAAGCTAAGCAGCTGTTACGCGCTTGAAGCTATAAATGACCCGACCAGGGTACCCATTTATACACCTGGGTGGAGAGCAGCAAAGCAGATTAAAAATGTCTTGCTGAAGGACATTAATGCCGGGCGGGAGTTGGACTCAAACCCGAGACCTCTAGATTATCAGGCATACGCCTGAATAAGATGAGTACATGTATACTATTTTAAACAAATATGGGTAGAAGGGAATAGACACAATATTTGGATTAATTTACCATGACAGCCATTCCATAGTGACTCGCGTGACATTTGAACAAAATTTCAAGTTTCAGTGTCTAACTATTATCAAACTGGCTTTATTCAAACCAAATTTAACATGTTTTTGAATCAAGGCATTGGGAATACATGTTTTAGTTCTGAAATAATTGTTCAATAATCAATACTTTTTTATACATTAAATTTTTTCTGACGTGACTCACGTGACAGGACAGAAAAGATGAATTTTGACAGTACTTTATTCAAATTGATTTTCCTATGAAACTACCAAGTGTGATTTAAGTTAGTTTTGCTGAACTAGAAACTGAATACCCTAGCTCAATTTATGCATAAGTTACATTGTGCCAAATTTCCATTGTTGTGAGAAATGGTCCAAAGAAAATGTGACTCGCGTGACACAAATGCGTGACTCGCGTGACACAGTCACTTTTTATAGCTGTCATAAGCGTTTAAAGACTTGAATTATAATGTTATATGAATAAATATGATGTAATTGTGAATACCTTTTGAAAGAGTGTGAAAATTCCAGTTTTTTAGGACTATTTTAAAAATTACCCATTCTGTGACTCGCGTGACATACTTTATAAGTGTTTTCACAATCAAATAGGCATTCTGGGAAAATATGACGAGCATTTGAAAAATTATCAACGTTTTATCAAACTGACTAGAAAAGCTTACCAAATGAAATCCGATAAAGCAATCGGCTTCACTTATTTTCTCAGTTTTTGATCTCTACTCTGGTTTGTGACTTGTCCGACATACAGCATGCGTGACACTCTTGAGATTGTTTTTTCTTCAAGGTTTGCAGGGTAAATGAAAATGTTTATACTTTTCTTGATACACTACCACCACTTCTTCACTTACATGTCAAACACCAGCTGAAACTCTTTCTAGTTTTTTAGTAATCTTAAAAAATCCCCTTATTTTGTGACTCGCGTGACATATTTCGCGGGTGTTTTCATGATGAATACTGGGAAAATACGAAATGCATTTGAAATTTTTTTTATGTTTAATCAAACTTACTGGAATAGCTACCTAATGAATGCAGAAAAAGCAACATGTTATGAATCAGCTTCATTTATTTTCTCAGTTTGTGATTTATACCCAAAACCCTTCTTTTTACCACAAAGTTCATCCATGTTCATGAGGCTGTAACTTTAATTCAAATGCTTCATTTTCAAAAATCTTTGAGATTCAGATGGTTTCAATATTCCTCTTTTGAATCATAGCTGACAAAAAATCACTTGCTTCACTTCAATTTTTGAGTTTGACGTTGACCCTTTCGTGGAATGGCTGATGAAGTTTCTCATGCTTGCAGATTCAAACACCCTGGCTAGAACAAATTATATGATTAATGAATATGATTAAAAATACAAATATTGATATTGATAAATGCAATCGATGTAAATGACATCACACACACTCAAAGATAAACAGCATTTCTGTTTGAATTATCATTTTTCTGGCATGCAAACATTTCAGTTTGGCAAGCATTTTTCAGCTGTTTGAAAATTACCTGATGTCCAACAAGCAAGTGGCCCCCAAAAAGCAATTTTACGGAGATTTTATTTTGAAAATTATATTTTACAACACACAACTCTATGGCAATGATTTAATTTCAGTGATTTTTATTTCAATCAAGGGGATTTAAATCAAAGCGATCTACAGCATACCAATCCTGTCAATAAAATAAACATGAATTATACTGCCAAATCAGCTGCAGGTTGGCAGCCCTACTTGTTAGTACATGTACATGTATCTGACATGACACACACATGCACACCATAGATCATCATCATCATCATCATCACCATCATCATCATCACCTTCTTCTTCTTCTTCCTTCTTCTTTTTCCTTCTTCTTTTTTTCTCTTCTTTTCCCTTCTTCCTCTCTCCTGTCTCCTCCTCCTCCTCCTCCCTTCTCTCTCTCCTTCTCCTCCTCCTTCTCCTTCTTCTTCTTTCATCCAAAAAACCCCCATTTGAAGTCTTTCAGATATACAGGTCCACCTCATGGTATAATCGTACCTGTTTACACATGCACATCACAGAAAACTGTGGGCTCTTTAATGCTCATGCACGTGAACAATGGATCCCAAAGAACTTTCCCAGTTTTGCACCAGATCAGATGACCTGCCAGACATTATAGAGCCTAGTACGCTCCATCGCTGATGACGCCAAGATTTACACAACTTATCAACACTGACCTCTGCTGATTGTTAAAAGATTGGGTTACGGGATTCAAGTCCATTATTTCCCCTTCAATTATCAATACCGAAACGGTAGTTAGTACTTCAAATAGTTGTGTTGAAAATCTGAGATCCATATACTCATGAATTTTGTTTGTTTTATAGAGAAAAACTAATAAACAGACCATGTACCAGAATTGTCTTTCCGTGAGTTTCAATTTTGCTCAAACGAATCACGTGTACTGTGGCACCGTAGCAAGACGAGCAGAGCGCTCTTATTGTCAATCGCTTATCCCCTGCGCGATCCTTTTGCAAGCGGCTGATCGAACCATTTTGCGAATGGGCGGCACGTCACGTTGACGTCGCGGATTTGAAAAATTTGCTACCCTGAGCAAATTGGAAAAAGGATCGAGTTTTAAACCGTCAGATTTTAACGACAAAAACTAAATATTTACCCACCTAAGTTCTCTATAGAGGTGTTTATTTAAATAATCTCACATTGGATATGATATTCAAGCTGATTGATTCATATAAGTATATTTTGACGTGCAAAAGAATAACGCATCTTTAAAAAGAAGATTGATTACACTGAAATGGCCACAAAACATGCACACTTGTTGAACTCCAAGAAGTGTATAAACTTTCCCATAACAGAAATAATAGTGTCGGCAGTGTTTGATTCAATGGAAAACACACAATTGGAAGATGTAACATGTAAACAGGAAAAGGACTCTCCGTATTTTGTGTTGTAATTGTCTTGACAAGTGGACTGCAGTTTCAAAATACCATATACATTAATTCTTGCGTACATACAGTTAACCAAGACCGACACTAGCAACCTTGCCCGGGGCAAATTAAATTTCACGGGGCCAGGTAAAAACTCAAATGTAAAACTACATGCCCGATTGCAATAAAATTTGATCATGAAATGAGGCAAAGTATGTCATATTAAACACAAAAATATGTCAAAAATTGGTTCAGGTCTATTTCAACATATGTTGTTCATTGTATTTAAATTTTATACCAACTCAAATCAACACCCAATGCAACCTGCCACCAGAAGTAAAAATAAAAATGTCCAATGCTATAAAAGAAGCCTATTGTTAAATTAATGAGAAATCATTTAAAATGTTTGGGTATGTTAGGACAAGCAAAATCTATCATTCGGCCAAGTAAAAAACTGAAAGCGATAATTTCACTGCCCGACGCAAGCAGGCCAAAAAGTTATGTGACCACGCATGACCTTTAATTTCCGCATAGATTTTGTTGAACGGATAGACAAAGAATTCGCCGAGACAATTTTCGCACATTCTTATGCTATTTGCATCACTTTGTACAGAATATCAGAATGAAAATTTGCATTCCATGGTAAGTCTGCGAAATTCGCGAAAAATAAAACCATGGGAAAATCATGACGTATACAGTCACACATCTATGCATCTATCCAGAACCAATTCAAATGCTGGGCTCATCAACTCGCACATTTTAAAACGGAGATTCACTTTATAGACCCTTTAGTCCCATTTGAATACTGCAGTGTTTTCCTGGCATTCCAGTAAGCTTGTTACAACTCTAGGGACAGTCTGGACCCGATAGTGCGAGCCGAAAGCAGATATATCTGCGCATGTGCAACTGTACTTCATTCATTGCCGGTCAACTAACACTTGAATCCAATTTTTGTGAAAAAAAAGACCAAAAAAAAAAGCCTGTTATGGAAATAAATTACTTCAATCAGTGAGATGCAGTAATCAAACATGTTTCATACTTAGCCAGTCAGAAATAGACCTTGTAACCAGCCACAAATGCAAAAGAATGATTACTGCATTCAATATGAAGTAAGGTCCACTGAGCACCATACTAAAAAATCCCCAAATCCCAGCATGGGAAAGTACTAATTGCATAATATGCAAATAGCATTTCTTGTACGAATAAAAATCAGTACTATTACCAAATTGCACCTAAATGCAGATTAAAAGAAATTGACTAGTGAAAATACATGGCTCTTATAGCCAGGAACACGAAAAGCTTATCTAAATAAATAAATGAACTTATTAGCATGGTATCAAATTAACTGACAACCATTACACAAAATTCAAATTTCACTATGCATTCGCAATTAGTACACTATGAAACAATCCAGAAGTCTAAAAGCCAGGTTTGTCCTGTCAGGCTGAACAAGATGGTGTTTTTGCAGGTACACTCAGTCAATATTTTGCATAATATGCAAATTAGTTTCGTATTGATAAATATAAAATATCACATTTATGCAATGGGTAACAAATCAGTTGGAAATGCTGAGACTAGTCAGTAATCTTTGCATACAAGTGTTTCTATGTAAGTTGTAATATGGATAAATCATAAAAGAATCAGACTGTCACATGATTTTCAGACATTTTCCTGAATACGGTAGTTAACAAATACACTGACAAATAGGAAAAAAGCATATAACATGCTATCTTCCTGACTATGGTGAACAAATACTTCATGACTACTTTAAAAAAAAAATATCCAGAATATAAAAATTGTAGTGCAAATGCTTCGTATACAGAAAAAGTATATAAGATGATGCTGTAGTACACTGGATGCGATTCCAAGTATTTTATCACGCTCGAGTATAAAAAAAGGTTATGGAGTCGATACTCAACTACGGTACAGAATTAGTACGAGTACTATACGGCAACTGTCATCTTTTCCCAGAACGACACTAGTTCTCAAATTCTCACACCTTGTATCTGAAATTGACAAAATAGGAAGAAGTGGAAACTCCGCCAGAGAAGAATCTCTGAGAGCGCGACTGTAATTAGACTAGAGCCAGTGTTTCTATCTGGAAGAGAGCATCACCTTCAGTCTGAAGCGGGATATTGTGTGATGGTAACTAGTTGAAGCATAAGCCTTTTGTTAAGAGGGAAATACCTTCAATCTGCTCTGATCCCAGATATATAGATACGACCAATGAAACATTTTGGATAAAGTCATTACATTAGGTGAAAGTGGCGAGGGTTCCAACCCTTGAATACAGCATTCTCGAGCGTGATTTTTTTAAATCAATCTTGAAGTATAGGATAACATACAAACCGGATGCGCCTTGACGCAGAACCACAGAAACCAAGACCGATACAAAGTAAATCGTAAAGGAAACAGCACCTAACTTACTCCACGTGATCTGGCAAAGAAGGAAAATCCAAGCCCACCGTCATATATCACAAGTGTTCAAGTAGAGCAGGTTATTAACCACTAATCATCGAATATTTCTAGCGGTGCACATCCCATAAATGGAGTACGACATCGTCAATCGGACCATGACAAAAAGCAGGCAGGAAGAAAGAGTAGGCTCATTGTATGCGAGGGCTGATTAGAATATGTAGACCTTTGTAATATAATTTCAATGCTTATTGAAATCTGTTTGGTGTCCATGAGATATTTACAGGGAAAAAAACATCACTATCATCCTTGTCATCTTCCTCTAGCCAAGAAAAAGGAAGATTAGAAGCGCAACGTACACCCTTAACACACCCCAGCACATCAGCGGAATCAGTCCACAGAAATTCCTGATGTCATGTGCTCTGCGCAAACATTTGAAACATCCCCCCCCTCAAGACATAAGCTCTCTGTGCAGCGGGAAGCTTTTCGTACCGTAAGTAAACTCATTACTGAGATTTCCATAACAATTTGAAGAACAAGTTGATTTTCAACACTTCCATTGTAAACTAAGTGATACCAGACTGTCCATCGAACAGTGTCAAACACTGCGCTGATTTAATGATGTTGATGATCCAGGACATCTCCATCTCCTTTGCCATGAACATGTGCCCAGGCCATCTTTGAAGTGATAAGCAACATGGTGGAAGCTTAAATTTAAAAATTGTCAATTTTGTTATCTGAACTACATATTAGTGTGCATAGGACAATAAACACCCCAGAATAAAAAAAGTTTGGAAAAGTTACACTGCCAATGGCAAAGTTAGCAATGAATAAACAATTAAAACATCCGGGCGAGTGTAAATAGCCTAGGTGTACACACAGTAATCATTGAAAAAAATGGGCAGTGAATCCGATCAACTTATGATTTTCACTTTTTGTAAAGCCACTGAAATAATCATGTTTGAAATATACAATTTTTTTCAGGCGTCATTTTAGACCTTATCAAAGACAATGGTAAGCATGGGGAAGCTGTAGCTCACATAGTTTAACTGTAGGAAGGGTGGTCCAATACCTTCGTAAAGCGACGGTATAACAGAGTGTTCCAGTTTAAAAATAGACTAGTCCGCATATTCCCCATGCTACAGTGTCTGATTCTACTGCCATGTCTAAAAATGAAAGCCTGAAAAAATGCAGTTTAAAACGATCAGATAAGTGCTTTAAAAATAAAAATCATGAGAGACCATTCCAGCTTCCCCAATAACTTGCTGGTGCAGAAGTTCCTACGCCCCGGATAGGAATTAATGACCCAATTGAATCTGCACATATTGTACTAGTACAGAATAACTGCCAAACTTTGTTCTAAGGTGTTTATTTGTCCATCCAAACACATCCAGCATATGTCAGAAAGCAAGGTTTGACAATTCTTTCAAATAAGCTTACACACTGTTATAAGTGTCTTAAGGAAAGGACTAAAAGTATAATCATTAAACCTTGTTTCTTGTGCTCATAGAATCGCTTCGCTAAAGTTGGTCCATTGATACCTGTGGGCATCAACTGAGGAAGCATCTTTATGTGGCCCATCTACATTCTCACAAGGACAATGGTAGCCTTCCAATATTACCATAAAATTATCGTGCATATAATCAATGCGTGTATACCATATGAAGCCCCGACCTTTTTGTCTACAGTAGACGCGATAAAAAGTCACCACTATCAAGCAATATGTAATGTAATGTAAATCTTTGTCTTGGGTCTGAATTGATCGTTTCATGATCTCCCAAAGACATCACCAAATTTCGCCTTGTTTGGCTCTGTAGGAAATCCCAAAAACATTATCAAACAAATAAGTTGAGGGTGACGAAAAGTTAGTATTTAATACAAAGTAGTGATCTCTGACCTTTTCTCGGTGGCGAACAAACACTATTCGTTGAAGGCACTGTGGAGCCTACATGCCTGGAACTTCAGCGATAACATCAACCATCTTGGATCCATAGTGACTGATAGTTTCATTCTTTGAAACAAGTAATCATTCACATGAAAAATACATAACTTCGAAATTGTAATCTTTCAGTAGCGAAGCTTATTGCATATTATAAATGTTTCCCTAACGAATTAACCATAGTTCCCTTTACCAGCAATAAACATAAGCTGAATATTAAATTGTTGATTTGGTTAAGTGGACAATAGAAGAAAATTGTGAATATATTCTTATTGTGAAAGCTCATTTGCATATTCGCAAAATATTCAGATAATTTGATACGAGTACAACGTATTTACTTATTCGCGCAAAGACATAAATGATTTCATACAATACACACATGTACATACCAACAGTCAAACTCCAGTTTGTCAATCATTACGTTCACATATTATGATTTATATAAAATATAGATAGGAATGTAACATTACAAGAATATGAATAATTGCAATGAATATCACTGCTAATGTACCATTGAGTTTCGTGAGCATTAGGACACATTTCTTGTTTTGATCACCGGGGCTACATGCAAAAGTAAATGAAAAAATAATTAAAATTTTTCCTTTAAGATTGAAACAATTTGCATATATGCTACATTAAAGTCCAATGTTTACTTATTA
>JZLH01S0166431.1:46296-61851 GCA_001188425.1 Eucidaris tribuloides
TTTGGCCGTTTGAGAATCGAAAAACCTGGCAACCCTGCTCTGTTTGCGCGGCGAACCCATGTGGTTGATTGTGGTTGCGGTGGTTACTGCAGACGCCAAGCAAGACAGTCATTGATCACTCGATGTTTCCGGATCCAACCACCTGATACTGTGGTTGTGTGTCATAAACATGGTGAGGTGAATCTGGTTGTTCATTGCAAACTGAATGATATTAAACGTAAACATGACTCGAATGCAGTTTGGTTCACTCGAACTCATAACTGGTTCTTCCTTCAGTCCCGTGCACTGCAATCCATGTAACTTGTCCATGTAACTTGAGTGCTCTGCCGCCGGACGCTCGCGCCACGGGTAGTAGTAGCTTAATGGCCGAAGGCCAAAAATAGCATTTCTGGATAGATGTACTAAATAATTTCAGATTTAATGAATAAATCATGATTTTGTCAGTTCACGTATGGCAATTTGGTTCAAAACAATTTTGTTTCTTAAAAAGAAAGAAAAAAATCTGACTAACCATGCTAACGAGTAACGTGAAATATAAATTACAAGTAACGTTGGATCTAACGGATCTATCGCTGTCGCACTAGCGACGGCGATACAACGATAACCGTTTCTTCTCGTGGGGTCCGAGCCCGGTCCGAGGTGTGACTGTGGGCGGCGCTTCGTCTTACAATGACAAAATGCCATAAACTTTACACCCACAGGCACTTCAGACATAGATTGCAAGCTATTCATAAAATTTAGAAAAAAAAAGGTAGAACTCGCCCAAATCCGAGATTTTCTGGACACTTGCGGACTCACTGCAGTGATAATCGCAAACATGACCTGCCCGGAAGGTAATCGGAAAGTTCAAGTCAAAAGACGTGATCCCGTGCAGTTGTGAGCGCGCGTCCGTTCATGGCGTGCAGTACAGAAAGTTGTGCATGGGTGGTCATAGTTGACTCTCGATGAATATGAATGTGTTTTTGATTTTTTATTAATGATATGTTTTAATGGATTAGAACTTGCCAGGCATAGACCTGATGCTTGTTATACAAATATGTCGCCAAGTCAATTCTGTGTGAAAACTGAATCTCAATAATTTTTTTTTCTGAAACAGACCATTAATTGTTCAGTATTTTGCCTTGCTGTTTAATACTATGTAGATCTAGTGATACTTGTACCTCTGGCAAGTTTGTCTCATATTAATTATTGGAGCATTATCTTTACACTATTTCAGAAACTAATCGTATGACTAGACAAATGCATTTGAATATATGCAGAGCTCTCGAGCTAATCATATAAGTTTGATGGAGTAAGTAAAATGGAGCTTTCAACCCTCTCTTCACCTTCTCCATGTCAAATGTAATTCTCCATTTTGTGGTTTTGTTTTTGTTTTTTGGAGAACATTTCGAAAAGAACAATACATGATTTATTTTCAATACGTGGGATTTTGATTTGAGTGTAATGTCTCAAAATGACTCCATCATAAACATTGATGTAATAGATATATTCATTATAACGCTTTTTGTATTTTTAAGATCACAACTGCGGATCTATAATTTTAACAAACATATCAGAAAAAAGAACCATATGGGACTCGAACCTACATCTACTGCTTTCCAGGCAGTGGCACAACCAACCAGGCTATCCTTGACTACCGGAAGTGACACAATTAACATTGGATCAAATACCTAAGCTCTCAACTCTGACATAGTTATGTTAAATAGTCCAAGGCGGACAAATTCAAATTAGATGAAAGAAAAAGATTATTCAGAGAAATGAAATATTTTTTGGTGTTGAATAAATATATTACATCACATTTCACCTCTCTTTCTTTTATCATAAACATTTAAACAGAGTACAAGTAGTAGATAAAAAACTTATCTTTTAACTTGTTAAATTTTGAACACATATAGAATATTTATTTTCTTACAGGGGTAAGAATAATTTGTGATCAGGCACTGTAGCTCCTTTTCTTCAGAAATGATTTGTATTAGCATTGAGGGTTGTAGGTCGATGACTCCGTGGATCTATATTAACTTGTTGCCTCAGAGATTCTGAAAATCCCATAGAGTTAACACAGGGCATATCTGGTTTCCATAGCCAACAGGTTAAGTGATAGTTCAATATCTTTTTATTTTCAATATTTCAGGGGAACTCAGACTCTTTGCTTACACCAGAGCACCTTGAAGAACTACAGGGACGGACACACTGTGAGTATGAATATGATCAGAATTGTTATTAACCCATACACCTCCCACCCAAGGGCCGTGCCCCCCCCCCATACACACACACATAAACATTTACCCAATAATTAAGCAAATATCATGAATGTCAATTTGAGATTTTCTAAATCTAAATATATTTTGAGTGTCTCATATACAGAAAATTGAACATGTTCTTCACATCAATTTTTCATATTCTAACAGGATTATTCTATGTGATATAAACCATGCATAATTTTCATATCTGAAAGTTATCATCCCTGAAACAAAAGAGCCAAAACTCCTTCCTGACACAAAGAAATTTGAAAGTAGGCCCTACATTCAAATGACTATTCTATGCATGATACTGACAAACATTTTTGATCTTGTGACATACATTTAACAGACCCATAATATCATTGCTATACTTTGTAGCATGCAACAGAGAAGGGGAAAAGAAAGACGTGTAAAGCTTTATGAAGTATAATAGTGAGTGATGTGTTTTAACGTAGTATGAAGAGAGAGAAATAGATAGATTATATTGTAGGTTGTCCGGCAGAAGCACCCTACCATATGTTCCTGGCAGAAGGGCCTTAACACCAAATTGTCTCTAACTTGAAAACCATTAGCTCTTTTGACATGAAATCACAGTAGTGTGATATTTTTTAGAGTCTTCTGTCAGTGTGTTAAAGTGCAAATATCAAACAAGGCAATATTTCTCAAATAAGAGAAGGCCCAATTCTGCCGGGAACATATTCTAGGGTCCTTCTGCCGGACAACCGATGATATGTAATGAACTTGACACCTGTATATTCGCTTTAATCATATTTTGCACTGCAGTTAATGAAAAAGAGATCAAATTCCTGTTGAGGAGGTATGCAAAACTTGACCAGTCACCCAACGGAGAAGAGGGGATTCCCCTCGAGGACTTCTTGTCGATGTACCAATTCTCAGGCAATGCCCTAGTGAGAAGGATTGCGTGGAATCACATGAAAACAGATAAGCGCACCATTCATCCCGAGGGATTCTTGCTGGTTTTGTCACTGATGTGTTCCAAGGCAGATTATCCAGAAAAGAGTAAAGGTATGATAGAATTAATTCCTCACCTTTGATATTTTAGAGTCTAATGAATATAATCCCAGAAATGATCTTCTTGTTGATCCACAAACAATTTTCCAAGCATGTTGAAAACACAAACAAGCGACTGTTCAAGAAAATGTCAGTTTATTTCTTGTATTGCTTCCACTTTATGTACATAGTGCAAAAGCTAAATAAAGTCTGTCAACTCCCCCCCCCCCCCCAAAAAAAAAGTTGAATTCATTTTGTTTGCTCTGAGAATGGGCCATATCAACCAAGGTCCCTTGAAATTATGAAAGTAAAAACTGGCACAAGAGCGCCAAAAGAAAAATCCATGACTTGATACATTTTTCTAAAGTGAGCCTTCCATATAAATCCTCACCTTTGATATTTAAGATCCAATTAATACAACCCAGAAATTATCTTATTGTTGATCACAAACATTTTTCCAAACATGTTGAAAAAAAACAAGCAACTGTTCAAGAAAATGTCAATTTACTTCTTGTGTGGCTTCCACTTAACCTGGTTTATAAGCTGAAATAAATCCATCCCCCAGACAAATTAGATTGATATTGCTTGATTAAAGAATTGGCCATATATATCAACCAAGGTCCGTTGAAATTATGAAAGCAATAACTGACACAAGGGCTCCAAAAAAACAGCCACTACTTGTTTGCCACTACTTGTTATCGCGGTTCTTGTTACTGCAACAACTTAAGAACCGCTGATCAGATTTTGATGTAACTAGGACCAAGTATATACTATGAGGCAACGGTGAAGTATTTAGATTTTGGAGTTGAAAGGTTAAAGGTCAAAGGTCACAGGGCCTAAAACATGTCTGCTTTTTGCTTTATACTGCGATAAATTAAGAATGACTGGTCAGATTTTAATGCAACTTGGGTGAAGTATGTATTACATGTATAAGGCACCAATGAAGTGATTCAATTTTGGAATTGAAAGGTCAAAGGTCACAGTCCTAAAACATGTCTGATTTTTACTTTGCAATAAATTAAGAACGACTGGTCGGATTTTAATGTAACTTAGGTGAAGTATGTATTATAAGGCACCGATGAACTGATTCGATTTTGGAGTTGAAAGGTCAAAGGTCAAGAGGCCTCATACATGTCTGATTTGGGCTCGTTACCACAATAAATTGAGAACAGCTGGTGGGATTTTGATGTAACTTGGGTGAAGTATGTATTATAAGGCAACAATGAACTAAGTAGATGTTAGAGTTGAAATGTCAAAGGTCACGAGGCCCCATACCTGTTGTCTTTTACGTGATAACTTAAGGCTTAACAGATTTTGATGAAACTTGGGTAGAGTATGTATTGTAAGGCACTGATGAGATTTCGGAGGTGATAGGTGAAAGCTCAAAGGTCACAAGGCTTCCTACATGTCTGATTTGGGATTGTTACCAGAATAACTCAAGAGCGGTTTATTGATATCAATGTAACTTGGTTCAAGTATTAAGTATGAAGCACAGATTAACTGATTATATTGCGGAGTTGAAAGGTCAAAGGTCTTGAGGCCTCATACATACCTGATTTGGGCTCAGTACCATTATAACTCAATAATCGCTCGTCAGATTTCAATGTGACTTGGGTCAAGAATGCAGTGTGAGGCCCTGATAACGTGATTATATTTCGTAGTTAAAAGGTCATAGGTCAAAGGTCACAAGGGCTTATACAAACCTCATTTGGTCTCATTACCAAGGTAATTTACAAATTTCTGATCAAATGGGGTACATGCATGCATAAGGCTTTTCAATCCAATTGGGTGGTAGTGCTGACTGCGGAGGCATACCCATCCACTGCGCGCAGTTGAATTGCTCTAATTTTAAAAACTGTGAGCCTTTATTCCACTTAAATCCTCACCTTTTATATTTAAGATCTGATAAATACAACCCCAGAAATGATGATCTTGTTGATCAATTCCATGAACAACTTTTAAAGCAAGTTGAAAAAACAACACAAGCAACTGTTCAAGAAAATGTCAATTTACTTCTTGTGTGGCTTCTACTTAACCTGGTCTATAAGCTGAATGAAGTCCATCCCCAGACAAATTAGGAGTCATATTGCTTAATCTGAGAATTAATCAGATCAACCAAGGTATCTTGAAATTATGAAAGCAATAACTGGAACAAGAGTTCCAAAAGAAAAAGCCATGACTAATACATTTTTTTTTTTTTAAGTGAGCCTTCCACATAATTTACCTGGTGCAAAAGTTGAATATAATCCTTCAGTCATACAAATTAGAATGCATATGACTTGATATGAATGCTGGTCACAAATCTCTCTTAAAATTATGAGAGCAACAACTTGGCACAAGAGCTGTTGTTGTCGTTATTATTATTATTATTATTATTATTATTATTATTATTAATATTATTATTTTTATTATTATTATGATTATGATGATTATGATTATGATTATTATGATTATGATTATGATTATGATTATGATTATGATTATGATTATGATTTATTCGGCATCAATAAAATATATACATAATTCACAGATAAAACAATATTGCACATAATGATACATACAGTACCCTCCCTATTGAAAAGTATTGCAACATACACTATAATGCATGCATTTTGAGTTGAAGGGGTCTTTCTATAATGATATCCTAATGAAGTTTGTAATTGGAAAATAACAAATCATTTGAAAAGATATCAATGGACAATCTGTTTCCTTCCTTCTCCAAGGGGGAGAGATTATGAAATGCAGGCGCACCCCTGGGAGAGGGGCTGGAACATAAAATTAAACATTTTTTCACCTCCCTGTAGGGGTGGGGAGTTGTAATTCTCACTAGCATTGTAATGCGGTTTCATATTTCTCATGAAACAGTTTTGTTGGCTTGGAAAGACTTCCAACTAACAAAAAATGTCAATGTGTTCCTCTGACGGGGTCTCAGAAAGAAGACACCGCTCCGCAAAGATGAAAGCGCCCTCTGTCTTCATAAGATAGTGATAAGGAGGTTAAGGCTACTAATATAAAGATGATGGCCTTCTCTCCACATTATTATATCAAATGTACTAAAAAGTTGCATTACAGCAAATTTAGGATGTTTGCAATAATAAACCGCCTTTAGAATTGAGAAAGAATAAGAAATTACAACTTGAGGAGGTCCTTTTCTGAAATATGGGGCATATCCCCTTATCACTCTCCTATGAAGATAGGAGGTGCTTTCGTCTTTGCGGAGTGGTGTCTTCTTTCTGAGACTGTGTCAGAGAAGCACATTGTCCTTTTTTGTTTGTTGGAAGTCTTTCCAAGCCATCAAAACCGTTTCACGGGAAATATGGAACCGAATAACGATGTTAGTGGGAATTAACACTCCATCCCTACAGGAAGGTGAAAAAAGGTTTAATTTTATGTTCCAGCCCCTCTGCAGTGGGTGCGCCTGCATTTGATAATCTCTCTGCCTTGGAGAAGGAAGGAAAAAAATGTTCATTGATCTCTTTTCAAATAATATTTTATTTTCCAATTATAAACTTCATTAGGACGCCATTATAGAAAGACCCCTTCAACTCAAAATAGATGCGTTAAAGTGTATGTTGCAATACTTTTGAGTAGGGAGGGTAGATGACAGTATGCCGCAGGAAGGCCACCGATAGAAAAAGTTGACTTAAAACCTACAGTAGCCCTCTCCATTTCTAGCCCACTTCCAGTGGCTTAACAGTGTGTACACAATAAATATTTAAATATGATAACATTCAGTGTTTTTGTTGTTGGTTTTAATGGTGCATGTCAGTCGACGTCTGATTATTCCCCCCCCCCCCAAAAAAAAATATATGTATATATATATATATATATATATTGTGACAAATGAATTAAAGATGTTAAAGATAAAAGTTAAAGATAAAAACATGAATCATCATCATTGTCCTCGTTATCATCATTATCAGCAGCTTTTACAATCCATTTTTTCACACTTTGTGGAGTTGGACCCTCATTTCCTTGATAGTCCTTCTCGAATCTTTTAGGAACTGTCTACTTGGGTGAGAATAGATGTTCAAGAATAAACGAGTGAATAAATAAACAAATAAATAGATAAATAATTTAAGAATTGTAAAATGAATAAATATGATAAATGACAAAATTAACGAGATATTAGAGTAATATTTCTTTTGAAGTATGTTAAATGCCCATTTTTTCTTTAGCAGGCATTATTAAAGAAAAAGGTTACACAATACCCACAAAACAGGTGCATGTAACATGCATAAATTTGAATATATTAATGAAAAAGATGTGTATCCCTTTACACTGTAGCTCTGTTTGATGCCCTTGATGTCCACAAGGAAGGCCTCATCAGATTTGAGGAGCTGTTCAGACTGTATAAAGGTCTTTTCAACCCAGCTTTAACGGATGCTCAAGTTACCGAGGCTGTGATTGGTGCATTGCAGAAGGTCAAGGGTCAACATCCAGGCACGATTTCATATCCAGAGTTTTTGCAGGTACAGTAGTATCAGTAGTTCTAGTCAAACATTGATATTGTAAGTTATACAACAAATAATGAATCATTATCTTGTAGTTTAACAGTGTAGTCATACTGATTATATTCTACTACAGTACAAACATCAACAACAAACCTGCCCACCACAATGTTAGTAATCAAGTGTCAATGTGTGATGTCACTTCGATTGAAAAATGTGGGTGGACAGTCCCACTGGAGAATGGCAAAACCAAGTGCACAATGGCGCACCTGGTTATTTTCAACAAAAGACATGTCCAAATCTGCATCATGTCTTGGTTGTGCCTTTGTTCCCACATATTAATGAACCAGTTAAAAAAAACTAAAATAAAAACAAGGCTAACAAAGTACCCGACTGAACAGGTTTGTATCCAGGAATGGGGGGGGGGGGTCCTAACTTTGTTTAATTGCAAAAGGTGGTGTTCAACACCCCGAAAACATGCCCCTGGATATGCGTATACATGATGCTGAATATCAATATATGCAGGAATACATTTACCAGCTCACAATGTACAATTGAGCTCAACCAAAGATATCCAAAGTTGTTAGTAGGTTAATACTACAGTTTGCCAGTGGAGATTAAAGGGGGGGGGGGGGTTACATGATGTATATGTCCTACAAATCATGCATGATGCCTGAAATCCAAATGTACCCCACCTGGTTAATTAGCAACATCTTACACATTATTGCATGCAATAACATTGAATTAGATACTCTAAACCAGCTGACACCAGGAAAACAGAAAGTTGTGCTGAAAAGTGATTTAGATTTTAAATCTAAGTTTAACATACACATGTAGGCATTTGAAACAATTCTCACACACCGTTTTCAGTAAACACTGTCAGATCAGTCAATAAATGAATCAGTCAATCAACCAATCAATTAATCAATGAGTCAATCAATCAATCAATGAGTCAATCAATCAAGCAATCAATCAATGAGTCAATGAGTCAATCAATCAATCAATCAATCAATCAATCAATCAATCAATCAATCAATCAACCAATCAATCAATCAATCAATGAGTCAATCAATCAGTCAATCAATGAGTCAATCAATCAATCAATCAATCAATCAATCAATCAATCAATGAGTCAATCAATCAATCAATCAATCAATCAATCAATCAATCAATCAGTAAATAATAACTATTTTCATGATTTCTGTGTACCTGATTTCTCTGGGTCTAATTTCAGATGGTGTCACCTACAGAGTTAAATGAGAAGATGACTGTCGACCTTCAGTTGCCAACTTGATGAGTGATGACTGACATTTAACCTTCATGTTGGTTAAGGAACATCGTTGTTCAAATCTTGATCAACTTGTGCAGATGCATCTTAACTCTGTGGATTTCTGTTGGTTTATGCAATTGTCAGAAATTCAAAATGTGTTAGTTGAATCATTTGTGAGAACTGAGAATTAATGTACGTGCAGACTTCGGCAGATACTTCTACTTTGACCTGCGAGTCTTAATTTGATGTTCACATGGAATGATTATCATGATAGTCATAATCATGTGGACTTGGAGGAGGAAGCAGAGAGACTCCGACCTACATCATCATAATCATGTGCCCCTCGGGGTGTGCCTCACAAAACCCTGGAATGGGGGTATGTGGAGCAGCCAATAAGCACAAAAATATATAGGGTCTTCGGAGCTAAGGAACCCTGAAATTGGGAGTCTAGGGGGTCCAAGGAGCGGACAAGAAGCACACAACATACAGTCTATACTATAGAGCCAGCTACATGTGTACTCGTCAGAATCGCATCGTCGCGGGGTTTGCTGATACAGCTGGCCAGGGCCGCAGAGTACAGCGAGTTGCGAGAGATAACGGGCCAACGTGCACAAGCTTGAACAATGTCAATGAAGAAGCATGCTATAGCGAATGGTTAATCATAGTTGGAGGTTTCAGTTTTGGGGGTCTACGGAACTGTGCTGAGCTCCTATGAGCAGCACTCTACATGTATGGAAATTTGGGGATATAGAGAGCTGAAATTCGGGTCTGAAAAAGGGGTCGTCAAAATGGCACATCCCCATACCACCGATATACGTGAGTGCCATTTTCGACACGAAGGTTGGCCATCATGGTTCTCCATCTAACATTCTCTGCAGCTCTCTTTGCTTCCCCATAAGGTGTTGATGAGTTCAGCTGTGTCTCATGATATCATCAGTCCATTTGGTTCTCTGTCTTCCTCTTCCTCTTGTACCTTCAATTGTGCCTTCTAGTGTACTTGCCAAGTTTCCAGCATGTCTTCGTAGTAAATGGCCTGCGTAACGCATCTTCCGTTGCGTCATGTGCGTGGCTGTCACAGTCTCGTTTCGTTTTTGTCACACCCTGTATTTTCACATTTCACTTTCGTTAATGCCTGGATTTATTTATTTTGTAGCAAAACTTACTTCAATAAACTGGTGTGGATTACAATAGGGAAGTGAAAATAATATACACATCCAATTGTGGTAGTACAGTTTGATGATCTTGTATACCAGGCACAAGACCAATATTTGAATAAAAACTATTTTTGCATCAACTCCACCACACTGGGATGCAATTATTGCAGTTATTGTTTTTTTGTACTTCTTTTCCTCCTTCGTTTGATTAATTATCATTTTTTTGGGGGGGGGTGAGGGGTAATGGGCCCTAGTGGCATATTCTAGTTTGCTGTACCGATGCTATGTTTAATTTATGTCAATAAAATGATATGTGTAAAGTATAAATCTAGTGTTTTGTTGTACATTAAATGGGTATGTGTGTGTGTGGGTGGGGGGGGTTGTTGTGTGTTGTGTGTGTGTGTGTGTGTGTGTGTGTGTGTGTGTGCGTGTGTGTGGTTGGTTGGGTGGTATGTGTGTGTGTGTGTGTGTGTGTTGTGTGTGTGTGTGTGTGTGTGTGTGTGTGTGTGTGCGACTGTGTGTGTTTGGGTGGGTGGATGGATGAGTGGTTGTGTGCCTGTGTTTCCTTTTCTGTCCATTTTTAACTGACTAGACTCAAATATGTTGTGTCAATTGAAAACTTTGGTCGTGAATGGGTGTAGGGATAACATGAGGTTTAAAAGCAACATTTAACAATATTTTCAAATTTAAAAAAGTGGATACACATTGAGTAATCACCTAAATATCTCTGTTAATGATTTAAGTATTAAGCCATGAAAAAATTGTACTCTGAAAGCAAATATATCATTAAGTGGTTTAAAATGGATTTTGATGAAATAATGTGAATTTTCAACAAGTTAATGAATGAAAAAAATGTAACGCTGAACAGCATAGATATATACACACATACAGATATACATGTACAGTGTTTTGACAAAAATGGTCCAATCAGTAGAAAAATATTTTTAGTATGTTATTTTCTAAATATATGTGTGTATTTGGTATATTAAAACAGAATAAATCTTCTTTCTGATAAATTTCATCTCATTTAATTTACTTTTATAAATCATAGTTATGATTGCTTTTGTGCAGTCAGCCAAAATCACGTTTGTCCTACTTTTGTGTATTGGTCATAATGACAACTGAATTGGTGGTATTGTTGCTTACAGAACTCATAAAAACTGAATTACAACAATTGAAACTAGAGAAGTTCGACTGTGTGCAGTCGATGGGTATGCCTCCGCCCACTATGTAGCAGATAACAACCTAATTATATCAACAGAACACTCCTAACTGAAGTTATAGGTTTGGCAAAAAGTTCATTGACCTTTGACCCTTGACCCTGACCTTTAACCCTGTGACTCTACCAAAATATTTGTCTTTTGGTTTTGAACCTTGCCACCAAATTACATCAACAGTGAGCACTCCTAACTGAAGTTATAAGCAGAACATGACATTTTTGCACAAAGGTCATTGACCTTTGACCCTTGACCCTGACCTTGAAGCCCCTGCTGACTCGTTACCAAAATATCTTGTCTTCTTGGGTATCTGAACCCGTAACGCGCAAATCACAAACAACAGTGAGCCATTCCTTACTGAACCGTAGGCAGAAAATGACATTTTGGGACAAAGTTCATTGACCTTTGACCCTTGACCGTGACATTTGACCCCTGTGACTCTACCAAAATATTTGTCTTTTGTTTCTAAACTAATCACCAAATTATATCAATAGTGAGCACTCCTAACTGGAGTTATAGGCAGAAAATGGCATTTTAGGACAAAGTTCATTGACCTTTGACCCTTGACGGATTCATCCCAAAATCTAATCAATTCATCCTTGTTTAGTGGTCCATCCTTGGTCCAAGTATCATTAAAATCCCTTTAGCGGTACTTCAGTAATCTTGTTCACAAGAAAGTGTGGACGCACGGACGTACGGACGGACAACCCGAAAACATAATGCCTCCGGCTCCCTTACGGGGCGGAGGCATAAACAAATAAGTGTTGAAATGCATTTTGTCTTTCGTAATGTTTTTTAATGATTACCTAGTAAATAAACAAAATACAAATGACCCTTACCCGGCATTGATATGATATTTCGCATGTTTATGTCTTCTGTTTACCAAACTGCATTCACAGTGACATCATGATGATCTACACATTCTCATTCATTTGAGGCATTTTGTCAAAGTTATGTACCCCCTTTGTACTACAAATGATAGGAAATCAGAAATGTATATCCTGAAAAATTTGTTCGTTCATCTAAATTAAACGAGTACCCAACACTTTTCACACTCTCATCAGTGGGTTTCTTTATTAAACGATATGCAGAACCTGCATGAAAACGCGATTTTGCGTCATTGTAGAAAATCCATTATATCTCAGGATTAACACAACCAAATGAAATAAAATGAATTTTATTGGAATGTATGGTATTTTAGCTTTATGACAATGCCCAACATAAGTGGGTTGTATATGATTTTCATATATTAAAAAGTAATAATTGTACCATGTTTTTGAGACAGACTATACAGGGAATCAAGGCAGCAAGAGCGTTTGACCTTGCTGGGATTGTAATCCGAGACAATTACTTGATAATAATTACACCGTAACAAGGATGATAATAAAGGGCAATAATTCTCTACTATACAGCGGAGAAACAACTCCTTATTGATTAGTAGAACAAGGACTGTGTTATGAAGTCATTAGATGTCTTTTGTGACTAAAACTCAAAGCTCAAGTAAGTCTAGTTTTGGTCGATCAGACAGGGTTGTGTTAAAGGCATAACTGCGGCTAGTACATGATTCTTTATATGCTACCAGTGTCTCTGATAAGGTCTAAAAATGAAGCCCTGAAAAATATGCTATTATGTGCTTTTAAAAAGTGATAATCATTGAGCGACCATTCCAGTTTTCCCCCGTAGGCTGCTGTGTTGCAGAATTTCTGTCGGCTGACAATAATTCATGTGCCAATTTTCATCTGTACATATTTAACAGGTGACAGCATAACTGTCTGAACTTTCACTGTCAGATATGTCAGGTGGCAAAGTTTGGCAATTTTTAGATGGTTTTCCACAATGTTATATAGTGTCCTTATTGTTTCAGAAAGTATTTTATTGTCACACCGGACCCCAGAAAACAACACCAGACCCCAAAATTGTTTACAATAACATGCAAATTTTTGCTTATCTGGCAACAGATATCACTATGCACAGCTATTTGTTTTTTTTAAATTAATTTCTGAAAACTGGAAGCGTTTCAGAGTGTGTGCACAGGGCATGAATAGATGACATAGGTCTATACTTTTCACCATTTACCAAAACTAAACACTGATTTTAAAATCAGCAAGCTGATGGAAATACCTTTCGTGCAAATTCCACTGCTCACAACCTGCATATTATAAGTGTTTGACTAAACACGTGGGGCCTGTTACATACCAACTCTATAGTTATGACCCGGAGTTTATTTCCTGTGGTAAACTAAAATCAATGGTAACATAATTATTCTAACCGGAGTTTTCGGTATTTTAGTAGACAAATTTGGGCGGTTAGTGTGTTATGCAACATGCCCCTGGACGTTTCATGTTTTAACGGCGGTCATCGTATGCACATTATTTTTTTTTTTTTTTTTTTGTCCCCCGCACCGAAAGTGCCGGAGTCATTACGTTTTCGTGTTGTCCGTCCGTTACCGACTCTCGTTACCGCGATAACTCAAGAACTAGTAATCGGATTTTTATGAAACTGGGGTCAAGTATGTACGAAGATGAAATGATTAGATTTTGGAGTTCAAAGGTCAAAGTTCACAGGGCCTAATACGTGTCTGATTTGGGTTTATTGCCGCGATAACTAAAAAAATAACATCAGATTTTAATGTACACTTCAACTTGGGTCAAGTATGAAGTATATGAGGAACCAATGAACTGATTAGATTTAGGATTTGAAAGGTCAAAGTTCACGAGGCCTGTTACATGCCTGATTTGGGGTCATTCCCATATAATAACTCATAACGCGACTGATCGGATTTCAATATATAACTTGGGTCAAGTATGAAGTCAGTGACTCGAGGCACCAATGAACTGATTAGATTTCTGTGTTGAAAGGTCTGAGGTCAAAGGTTATGAGGCATCATATATCTCTGATCTAGGGTCGTTACCTTGATAACTGAAGATCAGCTTATTGAATTCCATTTAACTTGGGTCAAATATGAAGTATGAGACACCCATGTACTAATAAGATTTTGGAGTTCAAAGGTCAAAGGTTACAATGGCTTGTATTTGTCTGATTGGTCCCGTTACCATGGAAACTTAAGAATTTCTGATCAGATTGCATGCATGCATGCATGAGATTTTTTTTGCGGACTGTGGAGACATCGACCGTGCGCGGTCGAACTGCTCCAATTTTAATCTGAAAAATAAACATGTTCGTTGTTAACCTGCACTTGTTCCAATAGACAATTAAATACAAAACAATCTTTTTTGATTGATTCTGTCCAAGCGTTGAAAATATTGTCTCTTGCTCTCACAAATTACTCAATATAGTGACAAAATTTGAGGTATTACCGAGTGACGCAAATTTACCGACCATGATTATAAGTTCATTAAGCACTGACGTAAAATGTCGCCATGGTTTCACACGTTACATTAACACTTTTCTGTTTATGTTATTCCTCGTTTCGTTTTTCGTTCCTTTTCTTTCGATCTTTGACTTACTTCTTTTTCTTTCTTCAAATGTAAGTTAGGCTAGATAAATGTGTTTCTGAGACTAATGAGACCTTGACGGGGAATATATCATTCATTGCGAATCCCTATAAAATGATGAAATTAATCTCAGTATGTGAATTAGCTGTATACAGTAAACAAAATTCTGTCAGATTACAATTTCAGATTGAGCCGCTGATCTGAATTTTCGGGGTGATTGGATCGGGAGAAATCTGTTTTATTTTTTTTCAGAACCACACTCACAAAACTAGATCGATGTTGTAAGGAAACAGACCTCCCAACTATTCTGAATTCGGAGGAAAAATCTGAATATTGACTATTCCCAGCTCTTGTTTCGATATGTTTTTCCTATTTTTCTTGATTATTTTACAACACGCCACTATGGGGATTGCTGTTTCTTTCCTATTTTTGACCAAAATCATCCCCATTTGTCAGTCAAAAAGGTTGGAGGTCTGAGGAAAGCTCTTAAAGGGAAGTGTCAAGATTAGAAAGAGTTATCAATTTAGGATACAATGATAGAAGAATCAAGTATGCTATTTTGGTTACTGCTGATGTTAACATTTCAAGGTCAAACGTATCCTGCCTGAGTGTGCTACAATTGTTATTATTATTATTTTTATGATTATGATGATGATGATGATTATTATTATTATTATTATTATTATTATTATTATTATTATTATTATTATTATTATTAATATTATTATTATTATTATTATTATTATTATTATTATTA
>JZLH01S0166449.1:2350-13539 GCA_001188425.1 Eucidaris tribuloides
CTTAAGTTATCGCGGTAACGAGATCCGGTAACGGACGGACAGACGGACGGACGGACAACCCGAAAACATGATGCCTCCGGGCTCCGGCAACTTCGTTGCGGAGGCATAAAAACATTTCTAGACATTGTCACATTCACTTACAATTTTTTCACAATTTTGTGATTTTTTTTTAATCACATAGTACATCATGTATTATTAGATATCAATAAAAGACATTTTCAAATAATTTCAATTTGTTTCAGATGTCAGTTCTCAAGACCCCCATTTGGAGAGGGGGCCGTGCCCCTCAGTTCAGAGGCCACTTCAATTCTTAAAGGCAAGGTCCACCCTGACGTGAAGTTGGTTTTAATAATTTTAGCAGAACAATGAGAGCAACATATTAATGAAAGTTTGGCGAAAATCCATCGAAGAATAGCGGAGTTATGAAGTTTCAAAGCTTTAATTTTGTGACGTCACATAGAAGCAGGTCCCCGTGCATCATGTAATATTAATTCAATAAATTGCCACTTTTTATTTTTTTGTGATAATTTAATTTTTTTTTCATAGAAGCATATATGAAATATTTCTAATTATATATTGCATGCACAAGTAACACCATTTTCAATTTTCTGAGAAAATGTCACTTCATGGAATTTATATTACATGACAATGTGGGAGATACTCACATGTGACGTCACAAATTTCAAACTTGAAAAATTCATAACACTCTTATTCTTTGGTGGATTTTTGCCAAATTTTCCTTAATATGTTTCTCTCATTGTTCTGTTTTTATGAAACCCAACTTGACTTCAGGGTGGACCTTGCCTTTGAGGGTATGGTGTCAGATTTGGGGCCACACACCCCTACCCTCTCCAAATGTGAGTTGCCCCCCAGGCTTAAAACATAGGTACACAGACACACATTCATGAATATCTATTTCTTCCAGTTCCATTGCATAGGCCCTATAGACTGCAAGCAAAAAAACAAATGCTGTTACACAACCAACCAAGTTTATCCTGCACTGTGGGGAGGTGGAAACAAAATTCCCTGATGGAAGTTAATAATTCCAGGATCATCATTTTCACCAATTTCCTGCTTTATTTTTTTCTTACCGCGTGTCCATAGAATGGACATGAAAAAGTCGGACCACTGGACAAACAAAATTCCCAGACTTTCCGTGATTTGAGGGACTTTTCTCAAATTCTGTAAGTTTTTCCCGACTGGAAAAAGGGAAAGTCATTTTCCAGGTTCTTCCCTGATTTGCAGGTTGCCTGAGAACCCTGTATTATTTAAATTTGTCTAGCCTTGACAGTGAACGTTTATCACAAAAGAAAGATTTAAAGATAGATTTCAGGATTTGCAAGTCCATCACTTCCCTTTATCATGATTACCAAACGGTAGTTAAGTCCTTACAAATGGTGTGTTGAAAGTTTGAGATCCATACGTCACTAACTTATTGTTTTGAGAGAAAAAACTAAATATGATACACAACCAGAATAATGTTTTTTCCGTGAGTTTAAATTTTGCTCAAATTGCAGAACACGGGACGCACGACCAGCTGACAGGCAGTGGGTGACTACATGTATGTACACTGCTATGGTTTGAACTCTGCATGACCTTCGGCTAGCGGCCAAACAGACAATTTTTTAACTAACAGAACGTGCTCGTCACTTCGCATATTTTGAAATTTAACCATCCAGATTTTCATCAAAACTATGTATTCTACCCAAAAGATTCTACGACAGGTGTTTATTTATACTTCACATTGTGAACAATTTAAGCTGATTTCATTCATTTTGCCATTTTCTGCCGTGCAAATCCCAAACTCTATCTTTAAGTTCTCTTTCCCACGGTACATAAGCCCTCTCCTTAACATTCACAAACCATTGCGTTCTAGCCTACAGTCCCCCTGTGACCTTTCTTTCGTGTTCCCTAAATCAAATTGAACATGGGGAGAGAGAAGAGTAGCATGTATGTCAGCAGCTACTCATCTGTGGAATAGGTAGATGTCTCAAATCAATTCGGATGACTGCTGACAATCTTAAAATTAAGACCAAACTGAAGACTCATCTGATGAAAGACTTATTTTAAATGACAAGAACACTTAATTGTGAGTGCTTTGAGCATCCTGGGCATCCTACAGATATCTGTATCATCATCATCATCATCATCATCATCATCATCATCATCATCATCATCATCATCATCATTACTATCATGATTACTATCATACTTCTAATATCATTACAGTTTTATTATTATTATTATGACTGTATCATTATCACTATTATTATTATTATTATTATTATTATTATTACTATTATCATTAGTAGTAGTAGTAGTAGTAGTAGTAGTAGTAGTAGTAGTAGTAGTATAGTAGACTATAGTAGAAGTAGTAGTAGTAATATTATTATTATTAGAAGAAGAAGAAGTAGCAGTAGTAGTAATAGTTCATGTAATTACATGTAATAGTAATACATGTATCCAGGGTGCTACATAACTTTTTTTGGCCACTTGCCCGATCGGGCAAGTGAATTTTCAAACAGCTCGAAAATGCTTGCCCGAATGAAAGTTTTGCTTGCCCGAAAAAATAACAGAAATTTATTGATTTGTGTGATTAATATGTATAGATATGCATAAAAGTATACATACATGTATAACCATTCACAAATTTTCACATCAATGATATTTGTCATATTTATGAAAATCAATGATCAATTTTTTAATTGTGTTCATTCATCATATATTACAGATATAAGCGATTATAACAATGTGTTCCAGCAAGCGGTAGTGGCGATTTCATGTTGTGGGATTGGGGGGGGGGGGGGGACAGAGCACAGCATTAATACACATTTTTGTGAACATCTAGTGATTTACCGTAGGTGTTCATAAAAAAAATGTTTGTTGACGAGATTGTGATTTTCAACACGTACATGTAAACTAAAACGTGGTTATGATTTCATATTAAATTATTTAAGTGTTAATGAAGTGTTCTAGAAATAACCACCGTATTCCACAAACTTTTGGTATCATATACATGTAGATAAACATAATTTCAGCTATATAAGTTCCAGATAAAAATGTTCAACGTGTTTACAGAGAAAAGTATATTTTTCAGTCGTCTATGAGGATTTATCAAAAAATGCCAACAAAATTTTGGGGAAAAATTAAGCTTCAAATATCAAGGGGGATAACCCCTCCCTTGAGGGGGTGGGTCATGTAATCCCACACCGCGGATCACCGCCTATACAACCAAGAGTTAATTTGTAGACATTAAAAAACTTCATAGTAGGTTCTTAAATATATTATCCTCGTATGAGAATGCATAAGATTCCCAAACCCGGTACTAAAAAAAAATGTTTGAAAAATGTAGATCAGTGTAAACTAAAGTTTCAGTGTCTATTCTCCATTTCCCTTTCACCAAATTGCTTAAGAATATTACACTTATCTTATTCAAAATCTTTGAAATGATTACCTAATCAGAATTTATTAGATAGAGTACACTACTCTTGGAAATATTTAGTAACAAAGTTCTTCATAATACACTACCCCAGCTAGGGAACTGGACACACCGCTGCCATCTTCCAACCCCAGAGTTCCAGGGGATGATCTGTGACTGAATGGGTCATGTAGCTATGTTTCCAGCTGCTAAATTTGCCACTTTTTTCACGCAAGTAGTACCCTCTTATAATCCACTTATAATATCAAAATATAATTTCTGAATCTCGTGTGACACTTTCATGGTCAGATATTTATCATTTTCAAGTGCAGAAAATTAACCGCCAATATCGCAAGTTAAGACTTGAAAATACAAACCATACACGCATTTAACACCATGTGGGACTGGGCAATCTCTAGTTGGCTAAACTGCCGAGTTTTTTTGGAGGTGGCTGTGGATTAGGCCGGGTCGAATATTGATTTTGATAATCGATTATTGACTGGAAAGGTAATCGAATTAATCGAATTATTCGATATAGTCAGAATAAAAAAAAAATAACCAAGTAACATACGCGAAAACAAGTACATGGGAACCAAGGACAAAATGACTAACAGCTTAGAACTATCTATTGTTAGCAGGTTACGCACACGGAAAGATTGAGATGAAAAACATAACAGCCCCAAAACGAAAATGGTTGGTTTAAACCCCCGTGGCACAATTAAAAATCCAACATTAACAACCATAAATGAATTCTTTCATGATCAACATCGCTACCACACTTTGCGCGAGCAGCGGGTGCTATTTTGGTAAACAAAAATATCCGTTTACCCAAGTATCGCGCGTATCCACATGCTGCATAGTGCGGGAAACGGATACATGGATATTTGGGTAAACGGATATTTTGTTAACCAAGAGGCGACTGTGTACGATAAACTTTCCAATAGCGTAGAAGAATCAAGTTTTCGGATGCATGACAGCAATTTTCGGAAAAAGTAATGTCAGCAAAGGAAAAATGAATGTGTAAAATTGACGGTATTTTGACATTTCTGTTTTTCAAAACCGACATTCTCAACTCTTCTTTTTGCGTCGGCAAAAAAAATATTTTCCTCAGCGATGCCGCAGGGATGGTACGGATGGCCGAATTTACGTGTCGCCATTTGGAAATCCACTGTTCTTGATCGTTATTTTCCATTTAAAAAATGATAATATTGGGGTTCTGATCATGCTAAAAATGTTTTCTTTACTTTGAATATTGATATCTAAAATTATTTTTTTAAATTTTGTAAACAATCAAGTTACTGCATTTGAGTTTCAGCTAAGGCAATTTAGACTATTCGTCACCCGACGATTAATCGAATTAATTTTAAAGTCGGCATTCGAATACCCAATCGGCAAAAAGGTACAATGATTAATTCGAGTAATCGATTTTTGTCCCAGGCCTAGCTGTGATATATTTTCTGGTGATTTGAACATTTTGCTTACCTTTGCTGCTACTCTCAGACATTTTTTCACTGAATACTTTCTGTAATTTCTTCAATCTTGCCACAAATTTCCGCGATGTGTTTATTTTATTCTTGGACAAAGTTATCAGGCCAGGCAAATGTCTCTGATCTTGCACTGCTTACTATACTGCGTATGCCGACTTCCTGCGCTGCAGCGCATAGGAGCGCTGCGCCGTTCTTTTGCGTCTTGCAGAACGCATTTTGAGCAAGAATAATGCCGATGTTTTGGCAGCGTTTCCTCTGTAAAAACAGCTATTTATTTCATTTTGTTTCAATACAGTTTTGGTATTTTACTTAGGTTTGCTTGCAAATTGTTACTTGCCCGATTCGGGCAAGCATTTTTAGTTGACACTCCAAAATGCTTGCCCAAGTGGTGATGTTTACTTGCCGCGGGCCATCGGCAAGCGGTTATGTCGCACCCTGATGTATCATTATCATCATTATTACTATTATCATTAGTACCATCATTATCATTATTATCAATCACAGGGCTTGACAAACCTGGGTGCCCGAGTACTTGGAGTATCTGAAAATCCTGGCTGGGCACTCGAAAAAAAAAGAAAGAAACTGCCCAATCGGGCAGTGCCTTTTTTCATGCTAAATTTACCCTAAGTGCCAAGAAGACAACCGACAATTGGAGATTTTTCATTCCAGAATTTGGGCATAAGATTTACTGTCGGGGTACTTGAACCTACAATTCAAGTGCCTGACAGGGCAGGCAAATAAATATGTTTTTGTCGAGGCCCGACTATTTTTCCTAAATTTACTACATTATTATCATTTTTAAGATTGACATTCCTACCTGCTGAGGTCACAGGGGAAGCAGAACCTGGGCAGTTCCTTAGCAACCACCCCATCCTGGAAGTCCTTAGGGTAGGATGCCACAATGTGGGGCTCTGAGGAAGCAAACAGAGAGATGGGTCAAGATCATGCGTATGAGGAGTAGGATGCCACAATGTGGGCTCTGAGGAAGACAACAGAGAGATATGAATCATGAGCATGAGGTGTAGGTTGCCACAATGTGGGGCTCTGAGGAAGACAAACAGAAAGAGTGAGATGGGTCAAGATCATGAGCATGAGGGGTATGTTGCCACAATGTGGGGCTCCGACGAAGACAAACAGAAAGAGAGAGATGGGTCAAGATCATGAGTGACAATTCTATGACATTGTGCATGTGTGCTCACATTCATTATGGTCATGTACGATGCTTCGCGTGGGAATTCCATACTGACAATTCAGGCATTTTTACATTGTTTTCAATCCCCTTACCATACTGAGGATATCTTTTATAGCACTCTGGGATGGAAATATTCACAGGGGTTCAGCAATCCATAATTACACCTTTATTTTCTTTATTTTTTTTTTAATCTGGCTTGTATTCATGTGTTGACCCCAATATGCAAGTCAAAAACATAATTTTGATAGCAAATTTTGATGAAAATTATTTTTTTTCAAATTAAGAACAAATTTTAAACCCACCCAGTACCACACTCAGCATCAGAATATCCCACACAAAGTCCAGAGAGTTTTGTTAATTGTGGTGTTGGAAAGGTTACAACACTGTTCTTTTTGCATCACTTGCTACTTCAAGCAATTATTATAATTTATTTTTTTCCCCTTTTACCTTGGATGGGAGATAAAATTAGCGTTGGAGATTCTACACGTATGCACTGCAGCAATACAGGCGTGCACAACAGGCAAACTAGCATAAAGCAATTTCAAAACTGGCCAAGCGTACGCAGTAGTAGTTTTGCTGTACAACTGCAAGAGATAGTAGCTGGGTTCACACTGTCACTATCGAACTCTTAATGTGCTGAAGTCGCAAATACGTGTACATGTATGCACCACACAAAACATACAATGTCCACAGAGCTGTTATTCCAGGGCACTTAAAAATTAAAGTGAACTTGCAAGTAACTACTATGAAAATGGAGCCCCTACTGATTTAAACTTGAAGTTTATTACAGGCGCAGTTGGCTGAAAAAAAACAAAAAAACCCATGATTCCGTGTCATGGATAGCTCAATGAAATTACCAGCAGTGTGAACACAACTGTCAATGAGCTAAGCTAAATCCCTCTCAGCAACAGGCAAGATCTGGGAAAGAAAACCTTGCAGGGAACTTGGATCATAGCTCACTGATGATGAGATACTGTACTCAACATGGCTGACAAATTTATTCCCTCTGGATCCAGCTATTAAGTTTGAGGCATATGAAATTGTGGTTCAGAGAGTGAACTGCTCATCATTGATATAATGGGGGAAACCCTATACCGAGTGACCACTGCCCAATAGATTGATTTTCCATTAACGGTAAGGGTTCGATAGGGAATAGACCGAATATCGATACGGGTCCGGTAGACTGATTATCGACAAGGGTCCGTTAGACTGATTACCGAAAAAGGTGTGATGAATGACGGTCCGATAGGCAGAAAGGATCTGATAGATCGATTGTCTATGGACCCTTTGCGTTAATTGGTCTATTGGACCCTTTATGATAATCGGTGTATCGGACCCATTCAATAATCGGTGTATCGGACCCATTCGATAATCGGTCTATCGGACCCATTTGATAATCGGTCCATCCGACCCATTTGATAATCAGTCTATCGGACCAATTCAATAATTGGTCTATCTGACAAATTCGATAATCTGTCTATCGGACCCATTCGATAATTGGTCTATCAGACCCATTCGATAATCGGTCTATCAAACCCTTGGTCTATCAGACTGCAATGAACATAACTTTGATATCATTGATGATAATATACTGTACCATATTTATATGTCAAGGGAAAATACATGGGGGGGGTGGTGCAATTTTGCCCCCAAAATGAGTCCCTGAAATGTGTAAACGAGCCCTTGTGAATTGCCACAGGGTTCAATGCAAAAGATATCTGGAAACCAATGAAACAGGAAAAGTAGCACCAAAAGGAAAATTTTATTTTTTTCCCCAGCAATATGTACTTGACTAATGACAAGATACAGTACTCTCAGTGGATCCAGCTAAAATTGAAACACTTCATATCTGATTAAGATACAGTATTTTGGATGGAAAAGCGGTAAAATCAATGTTCACTGGTGCGGAAAACACACTCCTGTTACACGCTGGAAACACACAAAAATAGCCGCTGTGCGGTTTCGCGCTTCCTGTGTACATGCATAATTTGCCACGGTGCTGGAAAAAAATGTTATCATCAAGAGACATTTTGTGGCCTTGAACATTGGAACTATAGATTTCTTATTCTGATGTTGTTTCGATAATGTGGTCATGCACGCTAAAATGCCTCGCTTATTTTGAAAATGCCACATCTATTGAATTTTTTTTTAATGCAGTCTGTTAACTTAAAAAAATGTAATTTTTATACACTGTAAAAGAAAAAAAAATGTGTTCATAATTTATAAACATATACTTACATGTAGTTTAATAATGTAATTTATATTTCAGTACTTTCAATACTTGTGATATTACTTTTTTTTTCAAATTCATTTGGGGTCATTTAGAGTAATGAATTGAAGAAAGAAAAAAGTGCCTGTATGTCATTTCTCACTTGCCTTTATTTTTGTACAAATAAACCTACAAATATTTCAAATATAATGAATTATGAAAAGAAATAAAGAGCAAAGTTGGTGTGGATGATACCACGTTCACATTATCTGAACCACGTTCACATTACATGAACCATGAACAAACTATTCATCACTTTAATACACAATAACACAATTTAAAGATTGGGTTATTCATTTGCATGTCAAAATACATCTAAATGAATGAAATCAGCTGAAATCATATCCAATGTGAAGATTGATATAAATAAACACCTCTCATAGAGACTTGGGTTAAACTATTAAGCTTTGGTGAAAATCTGGACGGTTAAACTTCATCCTTTTTCAAATGACTCAGAAGCCTTTTCAAAAAATCTGTGACGTCAAACATGCACGTGCCTTTCCAAAATTGTCCGATCAGCCGTTAGCCGAAGGTCGCGCGGAGTTAGCCGTTTAACCAATCAGTGCGCTCCGCTGGTCTTGCGATGGTACACATAACCGCGATTCGCAATTTGAGCAAAATTTAAACTCATGGAAAGAACGACATTCTGGTAACATGTCGTTATTAGTTTTTCTTATAAAACAACAGAATCATGACGTATGGATCTCAAACTTTCAACACACCATTTGTAATGTACTAAACTACCGTTTGGTATTGATAATGAACTTAATGAAGGGAAGTAATGGACTTGCAAATCCCTGGCACAATCTTTAATGCACAAAATCATCAAACTTTCCCCATCTTAACAAAAAAGCTACATCAAAAAATGTAAAATTTCTGGAAAGATATTAGTATATTAAGACTACTAATTCTATGTGATTTCATCAGATCCGCGCTTCCTTCTCAACAAAATGGAAATTTTGAAAATGTTCATAGCATGCCTACTTCTTACTTTATTTGTAAGGTACAGTATATGGTGGTAGTGGTGCATTTTACACCCCCAAAACATCTGCACAAACAAGTTATTGCACCAGCGATGCATGAAGAGTTAAAGATCATATTCTTGACATGCATACACACTAGAGAAATGAGCTTGTTTATTTTTCCTCAAACTTACACATGTATGCAAAACAAAACAATGCATTTCACAAGAGATTTTGACAGTAACATGTACAAATTTAAAATATTGACAGTGAGCTTATAAAGCGGCACTTTATTACAGTCTAAATGCCCTTTACAGGGAATGTCAATTAAATTTGCTTTGCTTGACATTATACAGTACACAGATTGGGTGGAAGATAGTGTGTTATTCAGTGTGCAGTCAACTGTACTAAAGAGGAAATCTATTGATCAGAATAAAATACGCTTTGAAATTGTGGGCGGCATTTTCTGGCCAGGAGAAATACGTAATAAACAGAAAACAAAACCGTTTCTATTTCAAGTATAAATTATGCAATATTCACTAGAATTTGACACGAACATTTTTTTTCAATCTTTTTTTTCTATACAGCATAATTTATGAGTGTAGCAGAACAGTAAGCTACAGTTTATACAGTATGGAAAAATACATGTAAATTCAAGGTAATAATCATAGAAGGAAGTAAAGCAACTGAAATTCGAGAAGAGAACATGTAACATGCCAAAAACCTCAAAATAAGGATGGTTGTAGCAGAACAGGAAAAATGCCTTTTCCAGACAAGAAAAGTCAAGGCTAGAGTACATTTAAAGTTGTCAAGAGTAGGCTTTGTTTAATGTGATTACTGTTGTAAAGGAAATGACTCTTTGAAATTCATGCAATTTTACTTATTTGCTAACAATCAAACAAAACCTTCTTGTGAATGTCAACAACTCAATACTGTATGCACTGGTGAACCAATCAGGGGAGGAAATGGGGGACAGTTCTAGTACTACTCCACCCTCCTCCCAAACTCCCCCAGGGACAACTCCCACCTGACAACTAGTTAGCCTTTTGACAAGGCATTGTGGGTGTGGGTTGTCCCTCACGCCATTAAGCCTCTGAGCAGTAGTTGTATCCCGTGCGCCTAAAAAGAGACTAATTATAATGCTTACACTCCTGACGCACCGAAACATTGGCTGTTCACCCACAACGCCTTTTCTATCTTGCACTGACCGAACCAAACTAATTATATATGCAGGACAGATCTTGGAGCCTCATATGGACCGATCATGAATATTCATTACATAATCGGTTTGTTGCCCAATCCACGTTAATTCAATTTTGGTGTATTAAAGCCCAAGTTTAGTTTAGTTTGGGTCCCCCCCCCCAACCCCCAAAGAGATTTTTCAATAATTAATTTTTAAAAATGAAAGATATTCTGAATCGGTTATTGGTGTGATATCACCTTTGGGCATAAAGCTTTCAAATAAAAAAAAATCCCCCAAACTTGGGCTTTAAACATCACAGCTATTATAGAATGACCAAAAGAGGATGTCCTAGCTACACAGCATTTATTCAAACTTTCAAGAATCATAACATTCTCCAAAATGAATTATCCAAATTTGCTCAAAATCTCACTGTTGAGTTCATCTACATGTTTATTTGTGTCATTTATTGAAATCATGTGGATGTGCAGCATTGGGAAAATTCCTCTATAACGTGAATGCTGGTAATTTGGCAGACATTTGCGAAACAGGACAGGTCATATGGGCCACCACACCCCTATTCCACACCCCCCTAGCGAAAGTGTTGATTCTGCCACTTTCGTATGATACTACTACTACATATCGTCGTGGCTATTACGAACTGGCGAACAATTCATTTTG
>JZLH01S0166449.1:13997-25836 GCA_001188425.1 Eucidaris tribuloides
CGGTTCGTAAAAGCCACGACGATATATGTACACATTGTACAGCATATGAAGAGCTGTAACTGCATGAATCTGTATGCACGCACACTACAAGCATGTACTGTAATTAAACAAAAATAAACACTTGACCTTTACAACATGCTACAAAACATCACGATACATGTATGTCAGCTGTCATTTACATACAGAGATATAATTATGAAACCTCATTTGGCATATCACATTATACATGTACTCCTCCATTTCCATACCCCAAAAATAAGCCAACTATTTACAACATCATCTACACTTGTAAATTTGTCTAACCTAATGCTTGCTTGGTATCATTTATCTTCATAAGAAAACAAACTGAGTTAAATTTTGGAAAGCAAGTATTGCAAACAGAGCCACTTTTCTGCAAAGTTCTCTCTTTGAAAGAAGATGCCACTCTTTCTAGCCAGCCAATAGACTTAAGTCTCAACCTTAAAGCACAAGTTTAGTTTTGGCGATTTTTTATTTGAAAGCTTTATGCCCAAAGGTCATATCACACCAATAAATGATTCTGAATGTCTTTTTTTTTTCATTAATTAATGAAATATCTTGGGGGTAGGGGGTGGGACCACTGAGATTTTTGACTATATTTTACAGTATAGCATCCGAAGCGTTAATAAGGTGTTAAGGTAATCTGAATTCTACATGTACCTCAGCAGAAAGATCAGAGTCTGATCGTCCTGCTGAGGTATAATTCAGATATTAGATTATTAGGTGGGGGGGGGGGCAAATCAATATATTTTTGCCCCCCCCCCAGTATTTTCATTCAGGTGGCAACTACCCAGCCCCCTCCCCCCAGGATCAACGCCCCTCCCTATGCTGTTTATACTATAGCATTCCATATCATTTTAGGGTTCTACAATTTGAAGATGGCAGTCACACGTATCAGTTATTTTCTCTCCTGTTGTCAAACTTTGCAAGCAAGGGAGGTGTTAAGCAGGGTGCATGTAGTGGACCATCACATTCTGGCGAGAATAACGACTTACCACCCCACTGACCTGAAAAAACACACCCCCAGTTTTGTCTACAATCTATTGTTCATGCATCAAAATGACAAAAACTCATCACAGCTAAACAGTTCTTCACTGGCAATTGCAGCACCTACGTGTATTGTAGTTGATATGTAAGTGTGGAATTTCACAACTTCAATTCAGCCCCCATACTCACTAAGTTAGCATGGTTGCTAAATTGTCTCATATCAAAAAGATACATCAAAAGATGAATCTAGATCATGCCAAAAAATGTGTAAGTTATTGTGGAATTTGAAAACAGTACAGCCTGTCTCCACAAAAAATTGTGCAAGTAAGAAGCACCATTTTAGGCTATTAAAAAATCTTGTTGTAACATGGTGCTTATATCAACCTCAAGGACATAGTCTTAGCTTTCATGTAGTGTTTGTTGTGTTACATATTTTGCATGTTTTTAATCTTGAGATATGTTTCGTTAACAATGACACGGTAAAATCACAATTTGGCCACTTTTACTACAGTCAAAGATAGCATCAGACCCTCCTCCCTCATAAAAGTGGTACAGTCTGATTTTACCATTTCATTGTAAATATATTTTGAGATTAAAATATGCAAATTGAGCAAAACAAACAGCATTTGAAAGTTTAGACTTTGCCCTTGATGTTGATGTAAGTGTCAGTCACAACAGTATTTCTAATTGCCAAAGAGGGTGCTTTTGACTTGGACTTTTTTTCAGACACAGTGTATATTACCTGGTGCATCATCAGTAGGACCAGCTACTTCAAAGAAGCCCTCATACAAGTGGTCTGGGTCAGTCCTAGAGGAAAGAAAAAAAATCATATATCATGAGATGATGTTAGAATGGGATAAAAACATGTAGCCACTACATGTAGCTAGTGCAGCACGACTAAGTTGCCAAAAGTCGGAGTCATGACTATCGTCGAGGAGTCGCGACTCCGACTTGAGAAATGCCAGAATTGACTCCATGTAATCACACATATATGCCATATCGTCAGCGTTCATCCGAACCGTTGTATCGCTATAAGATAATTTGATTCACCGTGCCTCCGGGAGCGAACGCGTTCAAACCGAACTGTCGTATGTTATGTGTATTATGAATGATGGATACGACAGTTTGGTTTGAAGGCATTCGCTCCCGGAGGCGCGGTCAATCAAACTGTCGTATAGCGATTCGACGGTTCGGGTGAACGCCGACGATATAAACCAGTGAAAACATCAATGACAATGTGTGGGACTATGGTAGAAAGTCAATTTTTGAATTATCGTAATCACAGTTGAAACAACATAAGTTCAAAAATAATTTTTTAAATGAACTAATTAGCTTTTCTGGCAGTAAAGCGGTAATCATTTTGTCCTATTGATGGCATCCTATCGAAATTACTTGAAAACTGGCTCGCACATACCAAATTTACATGGTTCACAAAGACAGCCCTAAAATGAAAAGTACCCAACAAAATACATGTAGATGATCTAGGTGTATTCTACTCACGAAAAAAAAATAGGGGGGGGGGTGGACTGCAAAAGAGTTTGATGTTTGATACCAGGAATCGGTTTCCACATATTGTGACCACTTCCACAATGGAAAGCTGCCAAATCTATACATGTTATTTCATTTACACTTTTTTTTTCATTTCTATTTGCCAAAGTCTAAATCGAGGACTGCCAAGTTCAAATATCATAAACAGTGTATACATGTACATACATGTATACTGTACATGTATCATTTAAAGAGTTCCCACTTAATTTCAATATAAAGCCAGGGCTCCACGCTATTTTTTTTTTTCTGATTGCCTTTTGAGCGAGTGAAATTATCAGTAATCACTTTCAGATCTTTACTTGCCCAAATGAAGAATTTACTTGCCCCAAAAAATGAATATCGATAAACCACATTTTAAAAAATTCTCATTAATTTCAACAGCCTATTTCCCACATATTTTGTTCAATTTGGTAAGATTTTAGATTTATTTTTCCTTTGATGATGTAAATTTTACTTGCCCAAATGGGTGAGGGAGTTTTAACATTTTGAGGTTGTGCTTGGCCAACATGAAATTTTACTTGCCCCTGGCAAGTGGGCAAGTGCTTTAGTGTGGAGCCATGATAAAGCAATACTACATGTACTACACCATACATGTAGATTACTTCATCATAATAATTTCTGATACACTTTAGGTTTATGTGACACCTTTTAACTGGCAGCATACTTCACATAATTCGCAGAATGTTCAAGACCAGTGACAAAGTGCATTAGCCCACAGTACAGGTATTATTTTTCACACATCACAAAGGCTCTTTTCTCTATATGGAGGTTGGTTCGTTAAGTTTCAGTACTGTAATGTCTGACAGCTTGTGACTCCAGAAAAGCGATGCCACGTTGAACTTGTTTTGGTTTATGTTGGCGTTCAGTAAGATATAACTATTTTCGCCAAAAACACATTATAATTTCTTTTTTCCCACTTAATGATTGTTTACCTGGCAATACCTTTCTAAATACAGTCCTCACTTTAAAAAAAAGTGAGAGCTATTTTTACATGTACTTTCAAATGTATGCAATAGTGCATCGAACTATAGTGGTCGGTTCATTCCTGCAAGGAGCTTCAAGCTCCTTGGTTCCTGTTTACGTTTGAAAGCTTGTGACTTTACAAATGCAGTGTCATGTTGTTGTTGTTGTTTGGGTTTATGTTGGCATTCAGTCAAATGGTATTTACAGCAAAAACACAAGTATTTTATCTACATTGTAAGCAGGGAATAGTTTAAACTTCAGTTTATTTTCAACATGGTTGATTTTTTTCTGCTCAATTGGCTGACTGTCAAGGTACAATATTTTATAACAGAGTTGTTTATTTTTCAAACACAATTGAATCAAACGAACTATGTACAGGTCTACAGGAACTTATTCATGAATTATGCGTCAAGGCAATGGCAATGTAAACAAACCGCATTTGTGAGGAAAATGAAATGATTCATAACTGTAATACAGTATGGTATAAGGTCTACTACTCATCAACTATTTTTTTAAAACTGACCCATTTCGCGCAATTGCATTCTTGCATAAAATTTGAAAAAGATGAAATGCAACACACCACAATTATTTGAACAAGCCCTGAAGCCCATAATAATGAGGAGAAAACAGGTATAGAAATTAACATAATTTGAGAAAAATCATATGCATCAATGTTAATACATCTGTGTCATTTACCATTATCATGAAGCGTTGTACATGTAATTCCGGACAAGTTATATACGTAACCTGACGATGCATATTAGAATGGCGTTTTATGAGCCGTGAACCATCACGCAAAGTTGCCTTGCCTATGATACAGAGTAGACATTAAAAGGCAGGGAATCTAGTATGGACCCGTCCTGCGGCACAGCAAAACATCACTCACACCCTTAGGTTATTCATGAAAGAAATGTCATCTTACTTATTTCTCTGAGAAATTTGAAGATCAATAATGACAGTACTGTACCTAGAATTTAATAAATACATGTATGGGAACTACAATTCCACTAAACCTGAGTTTTTAGCTCCTACCTCCTACACTTTATTAAAGCACAAGTTTAGTTTTGGTGAAATTTTTTTTATTTGATAGCTTTATGCCCAAAGGTCATATCACACCAATAACAGATTCTGAATGTCTTGCATTTTTTAAATTTTAATTAATGAAGAATCTCCGGGGGGAGGGGGGGGGGATGATCTGTGAAGCTTTCAAATAAAAAAAAAATCACCAAAAGTAAACTTGCGCTTTAAGTGTTTTCCGATGGTAATTGTTCAAAAGACACCCTACCTTTAAAATACACTATCACATGGCAGATAACATCAAGCTGAGTAACAGCTGCGAAGAAAAATGATGTCATTCTGACTGATGGTCATCACCACAATTTAACCCATTGGAGACGATTTGATTTCAATAACACACATTCTCCGTAGACCCCAGCACGAGACTCGTTCTTGTTCTCCAAAGAGTTACGTCCAGACAGACAGACACAGACCAGACACACACACACACACACACCACACACACACACACACACACACACACACACACACACACACACACACAGCACACACACAGACATCACACACACAGACACACAGACACACACACACACACACACACACACACACACACGAACACACACACACACACACACACACACACACACACACACACACACATCAGTGACCACACATACACATATAGTACTCAGTACTTGCACTTGTGGTTTCTTTGCATTATGCATAATGAAGTATCAAGATACTTGTCCCGTTAGTAATATGAATGCGGTGACCTTTTGAATGATGTTTTAATTACATGGTGTTATATTTCAAAGCTGTAAGACCACGAGTAATTTGGGATAGGCAGAATGATTTTTGATACTGAGAGATAAAGCACTTAATTATAGCCACCCTTGTATCCAAGTGTAACACCCAGTGCGTAACAGAGACAGTGTAATAAACAGCGCTGTATTTGTGGCCATTTACAAAATGCAGAATATCAAGCCAAGATTTTTAACTCTTAAAGTAACAGGCTAACATTGTGGAGCTTCAAATTCAAACTTTGCTATCTGAGCTACATAGTAGTGTTTGAATGGACAAGTAAGCACCCTAGAATACAAAAGTTTGAAAATATATGCTGCCACTGGCAAGATATGAATGAATAAACAATTAGTACTCGGCGTGAGTAAAAAATAGCCTAGATCCACACACAGTACGTCTATGGGAGGAAATGGGCAGGTGAATCTGGTCAACTTACGATTTTCACTTTTTTAAAGCACTAAATAATTATCATTTTGAAATACAATTTTTTCAGGGCTTTATTTTTAGACCTTATCAAACACACTTGGAGCATGGAGGATTATGTAGCTCACATTTTTTTAACTGTGGTAAATGTTAGCCAGTGGCTTTAAAGTGTTCAACATTCTCAAACAGTGTTGCATTGAGCTGCTTTTGTAATGTAGTGTAAACTTCAAAGAGATACAACTTTTTACCAAAGCAATGTGAAGAAAAGTGTTGTGTACAAAAGTGGTACAAAATTACTACAAAATGATATCCTTTCCACAATGACATTTTTGTTACAATGTTAACATTTCTGAAGTTAAAAATGAATTTTGTGACGTTGTTTATTTTGAATCAATCAATATGAATCACAAATGTAGAGAAAATGTCCTTCTTTTCCCATTCACCACAAAAATCTGTAACGAAATCTCAAATTTTGAGAAAAATATATGCAATGTAACCCTAACAATCTACATGTATGTGTGATTAGTGATGTCTACTTCACATGTATGTACAAGTGAAATCAAATTTAACTGTCATAATTTTGTTATTACAGGACTGCTAGAAAAGGTATTACGTGTGGCGCAAAAAATTTACCAACGACATGTCAAGATTTAAAAGGAAATTCCAGGCTATTAGTGAGTTGCTTTAAATAGAAGCAGAGCAATCAAGAAAACATGCATGTACATGTATCATTGAAAGTTTGGGAAAATCAAATTTTAATTTTTTAAATTGAAGACTGTAGAATAAGAAGTACTGAAGTCACATAATACTACTTTTAAGGCTCAAAGTTTTTAAATTTGTCTACAGATCACAATTGTTTGAGTTGTACATCCAAACTTGGTGAAGTTAATTAACACAATAAAAGATGAATAAAGGACAAAAACAAACATTGTCACAATTTTTGATTTTCAATAATCAATAATCAATATTGTGGACTTCAGTACTTCCTCTAAAAACCATGGTCTGAGGAAAACAAATGCATTTCTTGAATAAATGAATCTCAAAAACACTTATGGAATGTCCTACGAACAATTTGATATGCAATTTGTCGAATTTGAACGTTGTTTGAAATTTGACCTCATATGACCGTTGATCAGAAGTGACCCCATATCTTATCAACAAAACACAAAATAGGCCTACATGGTAAATTATATATTTTCTTAATCCTTGTAACTGGTCAAGTAATTTGAGATACATTTTGAAGAAATTAGACCAAGTTAAAAATTTGACCCCGGTTGACCCTCCCTGCCCCTATAGCGAAGCAGGGTGGCCAGCTTTCTTCCGCTCGGGCGGTGTTTTTCCGCGGTATGTTACCGGTTTTTTTCGTCCCGCGAAAGAACAGGTTTTTTCGCTCCGCTTTTCGCGAAGAAACGGAAAAAACCTCCTAAAGTGTTTTTTTCTTTGTTATTTATTACAAGATTTTCATTTTATATTTACTATCATTAACTATAATAGAAACAGGACAGCTATTGTTTTTTTTTTTTTGTTTCTCCCGTGTTTTGGTTATGAACTTCTTTAACCAGTGGATGTAGTCGAGGCTGGCCTCGAGGCCGGATTTGCCGGCCTTGCCGTTCTGGCCTCGGATCGAGTCACGTGGTACAAAGTCATGGGAAATATATTTTTCCAGCGGCCTCGTGACTCAGAACAGGCAACCTCGATTTAATCCCTGCTTCTAACCATAGTAAGTTTGTTAATTCCTCCTATTTTATGGTCAATTCTCCATGCAACTACATGGTAACTGATAATCAGTTGATTGTACTATAATGTTGAGGCTCAGATTTATAGCCATGGAGAAAATTGTCAAATAAATTAGCCCTGTGTAATTGTAAGCTGTTGTGGCCAATATTAATTGGTCACTTTTGTCATATGTTTTAAGAAATATTGCTTTGATGTCAACCATAATACTCAGTGATACAGTGATGGTTGTGGCAGAAGGCACGTCTCAAAGTATTGCCTGAATAAATTAAAGCGCAAGTTTAGTTTGGCCGATTTTTTTTATTTGAAAGGTTTATGCGCCATAAGTCATATCACACCGATACAGATCTGAAATGCCTTTTAGTTTTTTTTTTTTTATAATCAATTAATGAAATTTGACTCAATTAACTTTATAGCATCCAAAGGGTTAATAAGGTGATAAGGTTAGCTGAATTATACCTCATCAGAAGATCAGCATGTCTGCTTCTATTATCGGTGAGGTATAATTCAGATAACTTAATTGCCTTATTAAACCCTTTAGGATGCCTATATATGTAAAAAACTAGTCAAAAATCTCAGAGGTCCACCCCTCCAGATGTTTTCATATATTAATTTTAAAAAAACTAGACATTTAGAATCTGTTATTGGTGTGATATGACCTTATGGGCATAAACCTTTCTAAGTAAAAAATCCCCAAACTAAACTTGTGCTTTTAAATATGAAAACAAGCTTACATGTAACGTAGGTTACACATAGCAAAGTGAAGAATGCCAAGAAGATGGTTGTCAGTTGTTTTAGCGAAATACGTAATTATACCATGATGCTAAATATAAAACAATGAGAATGACATAGGAGTTTTAGGAATTTATGCAGATCACTTCTACATTGAAAAAGATCCATTGCCATCGAATAGCTAATGTACCATACGATGTATACACTGCTTATGTGCCCTTTATTAGAAATTCGTTGATGGAAAGGATAATTGTTTTATTTCAAAAATTATTGTTCTTGGATTTAAGATTGTGAAGAAGTTTTAATGCCTCCGCAACGAAGTTGCCGAGGCATCTATGTTTTCGGAGTTGTCCAGTACCTTGCAGTCCCGTACCAGTCGCTAACCGTTACCGGATCATCCAGAGTTACCGCCGATAAACTTGAGAAACCCTCCGATCAGATTTTGAATACATAGTAGTTAACATAGAAGACCAAGTATTGTTCTATTGAGCCACAGATGAACTGAATTAGATTTTGAGAGCTAGAAAAGGTCAAAACGTCAAAGGTCCTGGGGACCTTAATCTGTCTGATTTGGGTTCGTTACCGCGATAACTTGAGAGCGGCCTAGTCAGAATTGTCAATGTACTTGGGTGAAGTATGTATTATGGAGCACAATGAACTGATTAGATTTTGAGTTCAAAGGTCAAAGGTCAAAGGTCACGAGGCCTAAAATATATCTGATTCGGGCTCGTTTACCACAATAACTGAGAGCGGACTGGTCGGATTGTTCATGAAACTTAGAGTGAAGTATGTATTATGAGGCACCAATGAACTGATTAGATTTTGGAGCTGAAAGCGTCAAAGGTCAAAGGTCACTGGGCCCTAATATGTCTAATTTGGCTCAGCTGTACCGCGATAACTTAGAGAAAGCAGTGAATGTTACATACATAACTGGCGACTTGAAGTATGTATTTAATGAGCCACCAATGAACTGATTTAGATTTTGGAGTATCAAAAAGGTCAACAGGGTCAAGAGGTCACCGGCGCCTAAAATATGATGAGACCGCTCCGACGGTAGGAGGCAAAAGTCGCAAAAATCGTTTTCTGTTTTTTGCTTGATTCAAAATTTCCATATTCCTAGCTTTAAAATGATATATAACACTTGAAATATACGCAAATCGAAAGGGGCGAAAAACGCGACCGAAAGTTCAATTTTAAGACAGCGCGGCAACGAAGTTAACGGAGAAATTGGCGTTTAAAGTTTCACCATGAATTCAAACTCAGTCGGGTGCGATGCGCCCTTGAATTGGTGATATAAGTCCTTAGCAACCGGGGTTTTACCTGCATCAGAAAAGTTGAAAATTGGCATGGTGATCAGATTGTACTCTTGTCCAATTGTATACAAAATTTCAAATTTATTTATTAATGTTTACAGTGGAAATTTAAATGATGTTTATGACAATGTGAAATCGAACTACCGCTAATCTGCAACCATTTAGTGCACATGTGTCGCTACAATACATAGCAATCTTTAATTTAATTAATTTTAATATAATTCATTATGGAAAATAGTGTTTTCAATGTTTTTAATATTGATGATGTCCTAAAAATTCGAAAAAGAATAACAAACACAAACACCGTATGTAAATTTAACGCTACAACCTAGTTCTTGCCGTTTGTCACTGCATAGCCATTTGCTGCGGCAATTCTACCTATGGCAGTTTTTGTTATCTTTTCCAGTTTTATGAGAGAACATTACTTTTAGTTTTCACTTGAGTCATGTAAGAATTGCAGAGGACGAATAGTTATACGAAATCATTATTTGTTAAGGCTGGAAACCAATAATAATTTGTGTAAGATCATCCGTTCTGTATTTATTTTTGCATAGTTCAAACACACCACCGTTTTTTTTTTTTTTTTTTAGTTGTTTTGCTGGTAGAAGTACAAGACTATGTACAATACATGTATATAACTAATGTAGTATGGGTATGCAAGTTTCTCATAGACCCTTTTATGCTTCTTGTGTGTAAATCGTATTAATGACACTCTTTGGGCCCTCAAAAAGAGAGGTTTGAAACGTTTTCTACAGACAGCGGATTATCACGCGTAGCACTGCCTCGCCGAGATCCGGGCTATTGTTTTCTTCTTCAATAGTTTTTTTGTGTATTATCCACTTTACCAGTTGCAAGCAAACTAACTTGAAAGAGAGAACACCTTCCGTTTTCAGTTTCAGCAAGATACAATACTTTCTTTAATAATCTCAACTCTGAGATGCAAACCAATGTAAAAAGGGAGACACGAACATAATTCACACCTCTCTGCGGTAGCGTCCACTTTGTATAAATCTGTGTTGTAATCAGCACTGGATTGTTGAAAGAGAGATTACGCATTTTTATTCTTAAAATTGCCCTATAGCGTTCCGAAAACAAAGAGAGAGTTCGAAACAATTCTATGTCAAAAGCATTGGACACTCGGGCGTTTGATTACAGGGGAAGAGAAAAAGAGTGTTTAATGAATAGAAATTTTACACGAGCGTTGGTACGGAGTAGCTGTCCCTTCCCGAGCTTATTCGAACTTAGTTTCTTTTATGTTGTTGATTAAAAATAGTAAAGCATCACATGTTTACACATACAGTCACACACCAAGCATACTGTCTGTGAGAAAAGCTAGGAGACTGGATATACGCCGCGTGCCGATGTCATGTGACATTGTCCCTAGCAACCCGGTTTCGGACGATCGTTCGCTCGAACGACAACTTGACCCGTCGAAAAGGGTTTGGAAAATCGCTGTTTTGGGGTATTTAGAATTCGATTCCAAAGCTAAAAATCACGCATTAGATAGAATAGATATTAAACTTTTCAAAACTGAAATAAAAAAAAATGTCACCAAAATAGTGGTTTGGGTTGGTTTTTGGCGTTTTCTGTGATTTCGTCCGTTGCGACTTTTGCCCCCTACCGTCGGAGCGGCTCACATATGTCTGATTCGGGCTCATTACACGATGACTTGAGAGCGGCTGGTCGGATTGTCATGTAACTTGGGTGAAGTATGTATTATAAGGCACCAAAAAAACTGATTAGATTTTGGACCTGAAAGGTCAAAGGTCAAAGGTCACCGGGGTCACGAGGACCCATACTTAATATCTGTACCACGATTATTTGAGAACATCTTATCGGATATTGATGTAATTTTGGTGAAGTATGTATTAAAAGGCATAAATGAAATTTCAGAGTTGCATTCAAAGTTTTTAATTGGACGGGGGTGTGGAGGCATACCCCATCGGCTGTGCGCAGCCGAATTGCTCTAGTTTTTTCTTGTTGTCTGTTAAATATGTTGTTGCTAGTTATATTTGCTGTAATGTATACTTATTCTCCTAAAAGTACTACATTTCATATCATTTATTGGGCCTGGAAATATTGTTTGGAGGTTTTTCCAGTTTTTCCAGTTTTTCCGGTAAAAACCGGAAAAAAGGGGTTTCTTCCAGTTTTTTCCGCTGTCCCGGAAAAAACCAGTTTTTTCCGGAAGAAACCCAACCCTGTAGGGAAGGGTCAAATTGACTAAAATTTTGTCAAAAAATTTCCCGGCATGTAACGACTTCAAAACGATCACTAACTCAATTTTGTCAAAAAGTGACTTACAT
>JZLH01S0166465.1:21515-49232 GCA_001188425.1 Eucidaris tribuloides
CCCTATGATCCTTGTGCAATGTACTGGACCTCACATTAAGCATTTATATAATCACATCCTTATCCCCAACTACTCACTTCACGAAAGAAGTTGCTTACATAATTTACACCATACTCAAATTTCTTTTGATATGCTGGCTTGTAGTCGTCCATGTAAAACAGGGGGAACATTTCCAAAAGTTTTGCCAGTATACAGTGTTCTCGCAAGAAATGACATTTTTGTTTATTTCATCCCAACAACCCATCTCAGATATGCAATTGTACTTAATTCTACTCACATTAAAACAAGCAAATTTACTCTGATATTGGTTTTGCTGCATGATCTTGATGTGGTTTACTTTCATTTCACATTTATATTTTGTACACACTCATTATTGTTAAATTCCCTTGTCACCTTGTGAAATGAAATTGCTATAATTGGTAATTTTTTTTTAATTGTACACACCAATGTTTAGCCGAAAGAAGCATCCCGTATCATATGATATGAGAAGTGTATAATTCAGGTTGATTGTAAAAGTTCAAAGTTGCTGTTATTGTGGGTGTTGTATCCTGAAGTCAATGATACATTTTAAGGGACTGTTCATTAATGGTTACATGTTGTGGTGGACTGAATCCATTACTATTTTAATTTCATCATGGTTCCACCGTCATCATCACCGTCATCATCATCATCATCATAAATATCATTTTATCATCAGTTTTGTAATTTTTATGTGACAGGGTGAAGAGGAGAAAGTAACACTAACCATTGAGGTGATAGAGAGGTTGGTGCAGAGACCAGAAGACCTACAACCACATGCCATGGACAGCATCACTGCCTACAAGGATAAACTCCTCAAGATGTTTGAGGTGAGTACCAGTGTTATATCCTAGACCACAGGTTTTGAGATCAAGGCCACCCCAAAACACAATCTTGTCAAGGGGTTTGTACAGGTGACATGGATCGAGACTGAGACCGAGGCCACCAGAAATCGGCCTCAAGGCCAGCCTCAGATACAACACTAGTAAATACTTCATTTTGCGCACCTGGCAGCATTGAAATAGTTACCTCCAACCTTTCCAGTTTATGGGTTGCTATTGGAAAAGTATATTGCTAAAACTGTTGATTGATACTTCTGTATCCAATACCATTCATTGAAATTAGGCAGTGATTTTCTGACAAATTCACATTGATTATTTTTGTGTCATAGCAAGAGCTGACTGGGTCCAAAAACTGACCATGGCATCCATCACCTGTATCAAATAGTCTATATATTTTTTTTTTCAGTAATAACTTGCATTTACGTATTAAACATATGCTATCCAGTCAACCAGCCCATTTTTTATCCCATCGATCTCGGCTATAGTGATATATCTCAAATGTCTGTAGGGCCAGTCTTCTCGTGCATGGTAAAAAAAAGGTATATTGGAGAGATGTAAATAAGGTAGAAAATAAATGAATGAATGAATAGATACCAATGATTATTGAAATAAGTAAATGAATAAATAAATGAATAAAAAACAAAAAGATAAAGGAATAAATAGATGAATAGATTAATAAATTAATGAAAATTGATTAATATATAAGCAAATAAATAGATGAGTGAATAAATGAATGAATAAATTAATTAATAAATAAACAAATTATGTGTGGGTTTTTTTGTTTCCATCTCCATCCTACCCACATTCAGGACTACATGGCAGATCATGACCAGCAGTACCTCATTGAACTAGATGCAAACAAACCAGCCAACCTTCTCTTCCGTGAACTGATGAACAAGCTAAATACCTACATCCTCCGCCGTGCAGCCGTGCCGATCCGTCTCCAGAACGCTGAGGAGGAAGACATCCCAGAGGACGTAGAGACCGAGGAGCTGATGAGGACGCTAGGCGGCAACAACATGGTGGCGCCCCGGTACAGGTGGAGGAGGAGCAAGTGGGCCAGGGCATGTCCGGTGGAGCTACAGAAGGGCAACGTGGTCATGGGCAAGCCAGAGTTTGCAGTTGGGTACGTGTCAAAGACTGTGTCCATGATTTTTGCACGTCCCAAAGTAAGCTTATCAAACAAATAAGCTGAAAGAATTCATAAAGTAAAAATTCACATAAATCTTCACCTCTCATAAAAGCCATGGGGCTGAAAATGCAGATTTCATGAAAATACTTGCTGATAAAATCCAAAAAGAATGCACCAACATAACATCACAACAGCAACGTGGCGCGTCGCTAACTGAATTTGAATTTTACACAGCTATTAAACTAGTATGTCTGCAAGACCTGATTCATGTATAATCTAGCATAACTGATCACCTGTTGATGAAAGCTTACAAGGTCAAAACTCATACCAGTGCAGTTGGATGATTGTCAAGCAATCTTTGCTGTGGTTGGACTTCACCAAATTAAAATCAGTTAGTGAAAGCTACATCCAGTGTCCGAAACCTATACAACATACATTCTCGGGCAATTACCCAATTTCAAATGATTTATCATTTATATTTCAAAAACTTTTCCAACATATGAATCCCAAATTTTGGACACTGTATTTTCATGTGCCTTTCTTTAGTTGGAACAAATCTGAACAAATGCTGTTGTATGTGCAAATCAAAAACACAGCTTTTAAGTTGTGCATATAATTTAAATAGCACAGCCATTGAAGAAATCATGGACTAACCTGCGCATTTGATATAATTGTATTTATTCGTGAAAAATTAATGTATATTTGTTTGAGAGAATGAATTGCACGCCATGCTGTTCACAAAAGAAACAATGTCAACTAGAATGAAAAATAGAATTAAGTGAACTGCAACATGTTTGGTATAATTTTCAAGCAAGTCAATCAGTTTAATGATCATACAAACTCTTAATTTTTCTAATACAGATTTCTGGATAAGATCTACGTCATGTCCAGTCCTGATGCCATGGAGACGTTCCTCAAGAACCCCCGCCCCTACCTGATCAGCCCCCAGCCCAGACCCCCCTGTAAGCTGTGCGTCGTTGGACCTCCACTCTCGGGGAAGACCTCCATCTGCCATTTACTGGCTCAAAAATTTAATGCAAAGGTGCGTTGACACACTTCGGAATCATTCTACTCATAAACATTGTGTGAATCATTATTATCACTACTATATGACAGTACTTTTCTTTCTACTGACTTACTCATGTCAGTGCTAGATAAATCCACTACTGGTACCATTACTACTACTTATACTACTACTACTTCCACCACTACATGCAAACCCCATTATAATGAGGAAATTGGGACCCACATATTTTCCTTGCTGTAGCCGATTGCTTGCTACAAAAATACATTATAAAAACATACAAAAAGATATGTATATGGGACTACCTGTATAGTAGCAATATATCTACCGCTACTGCAGTAATGTTTCTATGGTGTGGCAAACATATCAAACTGAGTTGACTGACTAAATAAGACACTGAAATGTCTAACTAACTGCAAGGAACGTCTACTACTACTATGACTACTACTGCTATTACTGCTGCTGACCTGTGGTCATCACCACAATCAATGCTACTGATAGAACAACTACCTGTGCTTCAGTAATCTGTAGACACTCAGACAGCATCATCATGTTTTGTGTCTCTTATTTCCCCTCGGCAGGTTTTAGACGTCAACGAGCTGATCAAGCCTAGGATGGAATCCAACAAGGCCAAACAGATAGACCTAGCCAGGCAGGAGGCATTAGAATCGGCCATAGCCACGGTGAAGGCTAAATTAAGAGAGAAAGAAGAAAGTGAGTAAAGTCCTTGTGTAATAGTGTAGTATAATGCTATAGGATGGAATCCAACAAGGCCAAACAGATAGACCTAGCCAGGCAGGAGGCGCTAGAATCAGCCATAGCCACCATGAAGGCTAAACTAACAGAGAAAAAGGAGAAAATGAGGTCTTTCTTGTAGTGTAGTGCTATCTTAAGTTTTCAGTTAAGTAAATTTGGATTGATTCAGTTTTATAGAATTAGTGAATAATTGATGTAATTCTTGTATTTGTTTACCTATTTATTTATTTAGTTATGTATTTTTCATTTATTTTGTTATATATTTTTCATTTATTTATTTATTCATTTATTTATTTATTTATTTATTTATTTATTTATTTATCTATTTATTTATTTATTTATTTATATGTGTATACCTTTTTTTTTTTTGGTCTTCCAAATTAGATTTTAATATCTAGTAGACTGTGATGTACCTCAAAATGTGTTCTGGTGTACATTCAATGTACTACCAAAATTTGTGTCATGTAACTAGAGATGTGATGCATTTCAAATTTTCTGACAGGTTCCAATTGGTTTATCTATGGTATTGAGTGTATTATTAATTTAGTGTGTCATTTAGTATTTCACAAATGAAAATGTTGAATTTGCATTTACTTTTTTCCTGTGTTTTTCGTAGACAAGTTAATGTTAAAAGTTGTCATTGCTTTGAGCATTTCAATAGTTACATGCAGTTAAAAAAAAAAACAGAAATAAGAAAATGGTTTGTCCAGAGCATCTTTGATTTATTAAATCTCCTTTCCCATCTATATCCCCTCCCCGTTTTTTTCTCCAACCCCTTATTTCACATTTGTCAATAATTAAAATTATGCAATAACTAGCTGGATCTGAAGGTGATGCAGTAGATGACGAAGGCCCTGAAGAAGGTAGAATTTGTTACATCTATCCTGCACCAACACTGCTGTTTTATTGTGTGAAATGTTTGGAATGTTTGGAATGGGTGGAATGTGTGTCAGTTTCACCATTGGTCACTCTGGACATGATGAGGATCTTTTATTTCTTCACTCCTTGCATTTGTGTTGATTATAGAATGAAATGTTTGTGGCACCATGACTTACTAATCCCAACTTAGCTCGTCAAAATGTTACATTCCCACCCATTTCAATGATTGGTATTTTTCGGCTGAAATGGCTTAATGCTGACAGGTCCACCAACATAAGCAAACATAAAAGTGACATTAGCTTCACCATCATTGCATTATATGTGTGACCCTGTCATACCTTGACAATTTAGCAAGTGTATGCCATGTATGTCAAATAAGTAATGGGTAAGTTTTGTATGGTAAGTTACAAGCACACTGAATCATTGCTGGCTTACTTTGTTAAAAAAACAAGAACATTTTTAGTTCAGGGTATTTCAGCATTTTAGAGAAATTTGGCAATTACACTGTCATATGTCAAATAAGTTAAGGGTAAGTTTTATGTAGTAAGTTACATGCACGCTGAATGACGCTGGTATACGTTGCAGAAAAAACAAACAAACATTGATATGGTTCTGGATATTCCAGCATTGTAGAGAAATTTTGGTATATCAGCATACCCTGGCTAAATCATCAAGGTGTAATGGGGCCATACACACTTGCAGATATGAAAACATGGTTCTTGTGATCATATTCCATGAACATCAATTCAATTCAAATTCTCTATTGATCATTGCAATTCAAAGTAACTGTTGATGGCCGTTTCACATACTGTGATTATTTTTGTACAAAAACAACATTGGCAAGCAAAAAAAATAAATAAAGAAAAGAAAAATGACACCCCCCCCCCAAAAAAAAAAATCAAAACAACATAACATAAATTGGAGTGAAAGACAATACATAAAGAAAGCAAATTACCAAGCTAATCATATTAGTATTGCTGCAAGTTAAGAAACTTTGTTTCTTGCAAAACAACTGCACTTTATTTTAATGATTTTTTTGCTGATACTAAATCAGCTTCTCTTGTGTGTTGTTCAGTCACTCGATAAATGAGCTCAGTTTTAATAATTAATGCATGTGTGGTGATAATGAAGTACCAAAAAAAATTGAAGCATGGCATAATTATTGTCTGATTCAGATTCCTTAAAGTGTGTACATTGAATATCAAGTAAGTTTTTTTTTTCAAAATAGATGTTTGCATTTTTATAATAGGTTTAATATTTCATGTTGTGTGCATGGTGATTTAAAATAAAAAAGACAAGAAAAACCAACAAACAGCAAAATGCCTGTGTGTAAGCAATGGCCAATTAAAGCTGCACTAAACATAATGTGTCATCCATGCTTAATTCATAAAAGAACAGGCAGACTCATATCATTATTGCTGCTTGTCACATATTTTGATAAGATGATTGTGTTTTGGGCCCTTCCATCAATACAATTGTTCATGAAGTGAGTTGTTATAGAGACAACTCCCTGATGAAACCTAAAATCTGTGAGGACAACTTGCTGACTTTATGTAGACAAGTAAATTTATTGGTAAGTCATTTAATATCAAATTAACAATTGCAAGAGGGGTCAAATTTAATTGCAGATTGAAAGAGTCTTGATGTAACTTCTCAATCAGTGACATACATGTTAAGGAAAATAAAATTCCAGTAAATAAAATAACATGTTACAATCCAGAAAGACTATCAAGTAACCTGTATGGTGCTGTAGTACTTTTGCTGCGTGCAGACTTTCAAATTGAATCAAACCATTGATTTTAGATATAGTCAGTTGTTCCTGAGTGTTAAATTCGTGCAATATGTCTCCATGATAATATACTTCATGACTTCATGTTAGTAACAAAATGTTTCAGTCAAACTTAAGTTATTTGTTAGGACCTTCACACACAAACATGTTCAGTCCCAAACCAAAACTGGCAGTATGTATGGTAAACTGCATTTAACACTATCAAGTAACCAAACATTAGAATGTGGAGTTAGTTAAATACTCTCATTTGCCAACCAGTTTGTGACTGTTTATGACAGGCTTGTCAATACTGTCTCTGGCTGTGTATCCCAGTCAGTGTTGGAGTCGAGTGCAGAAGGTCCGAGTTCGAGTCCGCAGTTAAATTAGCCTTTTGACAAGGCCCTCTCGCTGTTAAGGGCAAGCGAAGAGAGCCAAGCCGAATGCGACAGCATGAGGGCCTTATGAGATCTGCTTCGCTTCCGAAAAGTAATTATTATTCATGACCACAGGAATGACTGATCTCTGTTTGAATCAACCAATGAAATTGCGCGCTACGCTCCTCTGTCTTGGCCTGGTCAACTATTCGGTGGGTTGAAAGAAATTCTGTCAGTGCTAGTAACTACAAAACATATACCATCAAACACCAAGTCAGTACACGTTCTTGTTTGAACAAAACAATTGAAGCATGTTTGATTAATTTTGCTTTTATAAGTTCCAATTTGGCGTGCAAAAATCTATGTGTAGGAATCATTTCACCTAATGAAAGCTTCCAGATCGTGACAACCAGATCGTTACAACAACAGTCTGTGCGAACATGGTCCCAATATGATTGCATATTCAACACAGGATCAAGTAGACAGACATGTTGATTGGTTGATTTTTGCTACCAAAATCGGGTCTAAATCGGGTAGCAAAATTTGGTAATTCAAAGGGCTAACATAAGTATTCGAAGCAGATCTCAAAAGGCCCTTGCACTGCACACTCAGCTGGGCTCGCTTTGCTCGCCTGTAATACTGCGAGAGGGCCTTATCAAAAGGCTACATTTAAATATGACCTTGCTATTTGTTTTTCATTGGGACTCTTCACTCAACGACTAGTCCACTTAAATTTTGACTCTACTGCAACACTGATCTCATTTATGATTTGACTGAAACTAGTTCATGAAGGACCACTATGTACACATATTTTATCACTTGCATGACGTATGTGTGCATATTTCCTTTGTAATGTCATTGGCCATCCAGGACTACAATGCAAACTCTTTATGTCCTATAAATATCCAATATTTTGAGGTACATGAAAATGTGAAATTAAAACAAGTTGATGGCAGTATATTTCACTATGAAATGAATTTACAGAAGTAAGAGATACAACTGTTACATCATGAGCATCAGAAGAAAAATGTTTAAATCATCCATCTAGTGCTGCATTGTCGTGGTGAACCAATGATGTATAGCATTTTCAGCCTTTCATGTTTGTACTGTGCACCATTTAATGTAATTTAATGCAACTTACACCCTTTGATTTGTGTGATGAGTTTAAGTTCACAAGCACAGGATACCCAAACCTTGTTTTATGGTGATGTCAAATTTGATATTTTGAGCAGTGACTGTAAATGATAAAAGTACTGGTGGATTCATAACTATGTAGCCAGCTAGCTATCAAAAGCTGGCTAGCAGTTTCATGGTTAAGCTATATTACCCCCAAAATGGTGTAGTACAAATAAATAAATTCAAACTAATTTGTAATTGTTGTATCAGTAGAATACTTTAAAAAAAATATGTATTTTCATTTGCTTTTCATGATCTAAGATAAATCTAAGCTCAGTGTCTATTCCAAAGTGTTATGAAAAGAAAATTACAGCTGTACTTGGGTGGGGATTGAACCCACAACCTCCTGATTGCTAGACAGTAAAACTGTCAAGAATCTGCACCTCTGGCTCCAAGATTGCACAGTCACTCCAGTCCGCCTTGAGGTTTATTATTTACGTATGTTTGGTTAACTAGCACTAAAGCAGGTGGTCTGGTTTATTATTCTGTGATATGGATTTTTTTTTTGTAATGCACCACAATAAATTGATTGAACATTGGTTTGCTAGGTTAAGTTGTGAATCCACTGAATTTCTCACCATTGCTAACCATTACGTCATCTCTCTCCCCCATTATGATCATCCACACGCTACGCATCATGGCCACCGCATTGCATGTACACGCCCACATGTATGCACGCATGCACGCACGCATCCACACGTCATACCGCACCGCCCATCCCACCTGGCACGACGGGGACACACCCACAGAGGAGAAAGAGAAGGCCACGTCGGACGGAGACACGGAGGGGCAGGCCGAGGGGGAGGGGGAGGATCCAGGGGAGGATCCAGAGAAAGAGGCAGAGGAGGGGGAGGCACCCAAGGACTCTGATGGGGAGGAGGATGGAGGTATTTGGGTTTGAGAGTGTCAATCCTCTTCATGCTGTCGGTTGGACCTCCTTAACCCTTGTCATCTCGCTGGACACTAGTTTTCTCCTAATCTCTCATGTTTATTTTCAATATCTTTCATTACCCCAGTCTGTTCTTCCATTTCTCTCTCTCTTGCTGTATTCATACACTTCAGATATTCAATTCAGTTCAAATCATTTCAATTTTGATTTATTTTGGGTCTCTGTAAATGTAATACAGAAACATAGACAATTGCTTAGGGTTCACATGCATAGAAAAATCAAAGTCTAAAATGTAAATGACAGAAAAGTGACACACTGATAATTACAGAAAAATATAGTGAAGTAATGAAGACCAGACAAAGTAATATTTAAAATCCTGTATTTAAAAAAATGTCATTCAACTATTTAATGATAGAATTAGATCTTACTCTCTGACATGAATATTGTTGTAATAAACACTGTTTACACAACAATATTGTGTAAAAGTGTTATATGTGTATAACTAAAATTACAGAAAATTGTTAATTTGTAGTCATAAAATTTATGGGATGTCATAATGTTATTTCAGTAGTACATTCCTCTCATCTCCTGACATAGCACCTTTTCTGTCTCTCTTGATATAAATCCATTTAGAGGTAAGCCTCTCTCTCAAATCAAAGTATTTCTATCAATTACCTATCATATCCTAGTACCTATTATATCCTAGTAGACACCTCAATTACTCTCTCCTTCACTGATAACATTTACTTTTACAGCTTTATTTTTTCTTAACCTTTTATCTTTTCATTATCTAATGCCTACTTTTTCTCTCTTTCCATTCCAGGACATACATGTGTTATGTGAGTGTGGTATATTAACCCTCTATATTTACCCAGAACTAAAGTGTACCTTTTCTTTCCTGAATTTCAACCTGTGCTGATCTTCACTATATTTATCAGGGTTATCATCTTCGTCTGGAACATGAGCTGAACTAACTCATTCCACTCTACTAACTACTTTTACATTCTCCACATAATCTTTAACGTATACATCATTTAATACATGAGTGCTAAATGCATTAATAGTATTGTGAATTTAACTTCTGTCATACCTTAATTTGTCATTATGAGAATGGATATCAATATGAGTTTTACACTGAACTTTTTCCTTCTTGCCAATGCTTAACTGTAAACCAAGTTTTGCAATGACTACTTCTACTACTGTAACTACTACTACTACTACTACTACTACTACTACTACTACTACTACTACTACTACTACTACTGCTGCTGCTGCTGCTGCTGCTGCTGCTGCTGCTGCTACTACTACTACTACTACTACATTTGTTACTTCTACTGCTATTACTATTACTTTTACCACTGTGTACTACTACTACTAGTACTTCAACTACTACAACTACAACTCTACTATTACTGCTAGTGCTACTACTACAACTGCTACCTGTTATAATTATATTAAAATTTGAATTGTAGAAATGCTACCTTCTTTGCTGCAATTTTATTTTTCACATTCACTGTCATTTCAGTTTCAGAACAAGCTGCTACACAGAAAACCTCAGATCAAGAGGAAGGAGAGAAAGAAGAAGGTGAAGAGAGAACTCTTACAGTTTATATGAAATGTATTTCACCTTTTTGAGCATGTTTGTAAGCACAACACAGTACATCTTGGTAAATATTACGAAACGTTGTCATCCTCATCCTACATCTTGTTTTAAAGTTACTTATACCTCGCTACCACAAAGATATGAAATAAATTAAAATTTCTGCAATCTAACTTGAAAAAACGCAATTAAACATAATGTGCTATTGTTCCATCAGATTGAGTACCAGTACTTAGAAGCCGTAAAAAAATACATACTCATTCAGTAAAATGTAAATGTTGCTCTGCTTGGAGAATACCGCTGTTATAATTGTCCACAACTTCCAATGACGATCTGTCCACTTACCTCAATATTGTTGCGGCTTTTATGTTCTTAGGTGATACTGCAGAACCAGAAGGTGGGACGGTGATCACTGAAGCCCCTCCCTCTGAATTTGCTGCCACATCCCAGCACACTGCTGAAGACATGTCGACTACCACTGGAGGAGGGGCCCCACCCACAGTATCACAGGGGGAGTCTGAGGGTGTGGATGAAAATCACCCGGAGGTAAGCAGTGGGGAGGAAGATCAATTCTGCAGTTGCTTTTGTAATACTCGTCCCTGTCTAATGTAGCAGAGTACTTTCTGTTTTAACCCATTGGATACAGAAATTGATGTGTCCTGTGTTAGCTCTTTGGGATTATCAAAATCTCGGAGGCAATGGGCTAATATATTTCATTCCTTGTAACATGCTTCAACTTTTTTTTCAAAATTCACTTCTTTGACTTCAAACTTTCACATCAAAACATTCAACTTGACCTGTGAATGAATTGACCTTTGAAAGAAAGTTTTCTGATTTTGTAAAAATCATGATGTTATTGTGATATTTTGTACAAATGTTACTTTTTATTGTCCAGATTAGCAGGATTGGGGGTGGGGACTTATCCACTTCTAAACAGTTGAGGCACATATTATATTGAATGAATTGGTGAAATCATGGTGTATTTTCAACTTTCATCTTATTGTCCCATTTTCTTTAACCCTTAGCACACAAATGTTGCATCTGTGCACAATCGTACAATTAAATTGAACAATCGTAATAATTATTTTCTCTTTCACCTTTGTACAGGTGACAATGAAAAATAATTAGTGTGCTTAAGTTACATCTATAGAAAAAAACTTGCCATTTTCAATACTGCACTAAGGAAAGAAAAGTCCAAAGAAAATATGATAAGAACAATTATCATTATTATCCCCTCAGAATAAAGTCATCATGTAAAAAGTTAAGACAAGGGCTTCTCTTGTTTAAGTGTATGAAAACTACTGAAATTTAGAGAATAATTCACAGAGTTTCATAATCTTACAATTTACAGAGTATAACATGGCGATACACTGACAGCATTCTCCATGTAATATACCACATACCTTGCATACTTGACATTCCTTGTGTATTATGTATTTCAGGTTCGCATCATGGTGGAGGCAGCCATCAAGGAGGCAGAGAAGCTGACCTATCAGATTGGTGCTGACCAGTATGTGGATTGCGTTGAGGAAGCCGTACTGGAGATACACAGGGAACTCCGCAAACGAGACCCCACCGGACCTAAGTATGTGTCTTGACCTTTCAGTGACAATGATCAAGTTATTAAAGCCACTGGCTAACATTTACCACATTAAATCAAAATCTGAGCTACATGATTCCCCATGCTACCAGTGTCGTTGATAAGGTCTAAAAATGACGCCCTGAAAAAACTGTATTTCAAAATGATTATTTAGTGCCTTAAAAAAGTGAAAATCGTAAGTTGACAGGATTCACCTGTCCATTTCCTCCCATAGACTTACTGTGTGCAGATCTAAGCTATTTTCTATTTGCCCCGAGTATTAAGTGTTTATTCATTCATATCTTGCCAGTGGCAGCATAAATTTCCAAACTTGTGTATTCTAAGGTGTTTATTTGTCCATTCAAACACTACTATGTAACTCATATATAAAAGTTTGACAATTTTTTTTTTAAATTGAAGCTCCACAATGTTAGCCTATCACTTTAACTACACACTGTCAATGCCACTGCATCAGACCTTCAGAGACGTAATCTTAATCTATTTAAGCAGTCAGTTTCACATGCAGTCAAGCCCAGTAGTAGAATGATTGTAAAATGATTCTTGCTTAGAAAATTCATGGTTCAAATCCCATTGATAAGAATTTACGAGACTGTCATCTTGATTGATGTACATGTCATTCAAGGTAACATGAATGTGTCAAATTCAAAGTACCAAAATCCACATTTGGATGAACGGGTAAAATTTTGTGAAATGTGGTATTAACATTGATTTTATGGACATGCAATCATGCAATGGTGCCTGATCATGTGCTGATACCTTACTTTAAACACGGCTGCATGACCGGACCAGGATAACTCCAGAGTAATTACCCTGGTCTTACATATTATCAATTTTGGTGACTTGAATGATCAAACATCAAAGACTTTGACCTTTACTTGTAAGGCACAGAAGGGAATGAGGATTCAGGAAAAGAACAAATATTGAGTTTAATTCTGATTAATTTACTGTTTGTCTTATCAGTGCTGGTGGCTGGATCCTGGATAATTTCCCCCAGTCTCGTGACCACTGGACGGTTCTCCTTGACCGGGGTCTAGCCCCCGACGAGGTGGTCTGTCTGAAAGACTCCAGCGACGGCGGCTTGTACCTCACGAAACGCTGGTACAAACTCAACAAGGAGGAGATAGACTTGAAGGCCAGGCTGAGACAAGAGGCAGTGGAGCAGGAGAAGGCCAGAGTGTTGGAAGAAGCAAGGTAGGTGTGCACTTGGTGGCTGCGTTGAAAGTCTACAGTGTGACTAAGGACATCATTACTGTTTATAATATTACAGGACTAGGGTATATGATAGTTTCTTCCAATTACCCTCACATTTACAGATTATTTAGCCTATATTCTTAAATGGTGGACTGTCAAGGTTAAATATTTCATGCTTTCTCTTAGTGATTAAATTCTGACCATAGTGTAAATTTTACCAGTTATGTGTTCAGTTTATTTTAGAGTTAAAGCCATTGGCTAACATTTACCACAGTTTAAAAAATGTGAGCTACATAATCCTCCATGCTCCAAGTGTCTTTGATAAGATCTAAAAATAAAGCCCTGAAATGATTGTATTTCAAAATGTTTATTAAGTGCTTCAACAAAGTGAAAATCGTAGGTTGACTGGATTCATGTGCCCATTTCCTCCCAAAGACTTACTGTGTGTGGATCTGGGCTATTTTTTACTCGCCCTGAGTATTAATTGTGTATTCATTCATATCTTGCCAGTGGCAGCATAGATTTCCAAACTTTTGTATTCTAGGATGTTTACTTGTCCATTCAAAGACTACTATGTAGCTCAGATAGCAAAGTTTGACAATTTTTTAATTTGAAGCTCCACAATGTTAGCCTATCACTTTAATATTTCTTACCTGTATAATTTGTACAAGCAACTTCTTTGTGAAAAACAAATTTTGTTCCTAGTCCCCAAATTCCAGACAGTAAATAAGGCTGTGAAGCCCTTCCAACGTACATATTTAAATAGCTCCATGATGTGAAATTAAACAAATTTCTTCACATCTTCATCTGTTGTTACATTGCATGTGTTGGGGGGCCATATGATCTACTTTTTTCTGATCCTAGTGAAACTAGTTTTCTAGTGATATTATCAAAGTATAATCTCCCTCATCTTATAGGGAGACCTATCTAATACAATTCTCATGACCGCAATATTTTGCCTTCCTCTTTCCAAGTCTTAACTTTATGTAATGTAGCCTTTCAGAATTTAGATGCTAATGGGTGTAAAAATTATCACAGTTACTTCAGTTGGTGTCAGGGGTAGTACTAACACTTTTAATGATATTAAAGATAACTTATTACCCTTTACCATTACACACATTATTTTGTCATTAACAGTGATAGTGTTTAGACTTTATGTATGTATTTTGAATCTATGACCAACTATTTCATTTTACATTACTCATAATTGATCTGTGTATTTCCCTGAAGTTTGCTCGTACCCCCCTTCCTTCCCAATCTCTCCTCCTTCCTAATCCCTCCTCCCTCCCATTCTGTCCCCAAGCTGGTTTGGAAAAAATGGTTAGAAGTACCATGATAATAAAATGGAAGTTGGTATTTGTAGCAGTAATATGACATTATGGTGGACGTATATTAATTGGAGTTTGTGCTTGTTGTTGAGGTCTTGAGGAAAACTCATATTTTGATGAATCTTGTTGAAACAAAACATACACAGAACTCTCCCAAACACTGCCTTTGGAAGAATTTTGTGTGGCATTATCTCCAAGAATTCACCTTCCGGCCAGATTAAAAACTCAATTTTAGTTGGAATAAACAAGTTTTTAGTTTCAATTCCCCCCCCCTCCCCTCCCCCTCCCAAAAATTTGCAACATTCAGTGTCTTACTTGAAGTAAAACCCTGCCACTTTTGTTTCAACAAAATTGATAGACGTACAATCTTGGAAGTACGTGTTCTTGTATGTGGCTTCTTCATGTAACCCTTTCCCTCTCATGTCTTGCTCTTCAAAGTAACACCTCGCGTGATCCTAGTTCCAATCTATTCAGGTAAAGGTTTTCAGGGTTAAAACACTCCATTTTGGATGCATGCACATATTCACTGGAATTTGTCACACGTTTGTTCGATTGATGAATTCCGTCACTACACAAATATATTTTGTTACTGCAATGCACACATTGTCTTTTTACAGAATATTTCACCTCACGTTTGGACATACCTGCACTTATTTTGAAATAAAATCACATTTGATTGTACCAACAATGAAATTCTCAGGAAGTGATGTTTATTGTTTATATTTTATTATAAAATACAATTCATTATTTTATCAACAAAATTTTTTACAGTATGCATGCCACAGAATTTCTAATGTCATAGATAAATATATAAATTGCTTTTACATGTCTATTTCTGATATTTACAATTTTCCCTAACAGTTATTTCACCTTTTCTTGTTTTAAACGTGTTTGTTTTTATAACATAATGTAATGATAAATGCAATTTTTTTTTAACATACACGATGAATCCAACAGAGATATGTATTTATACTAATATTTACAGTTACAATGTTACCATGCCTTTTTAAACAGTGTTTGCTTTTATATGATACTGTGATATTAAATACAAGTTACATGCAATTCATATTTTAATTGCATCATGACCCCAATGTAGTTTTGGATTTGAATACCAAAACCTAAATTTCACTGTTCTCATTAAAGTAACTTCACTCACCAGTACCATGTAACATTTTATAATACATGAGTTATTATGAGGTATATTTTTATGTTTAACAGTCAGTGATTTGAGTTATAGTTTTGATTAACATTATGTTAATGTAACATTTAAAGAGTTTAATTTTGAATTTGTTTAAATTTAATCAAAGTTTTTTAAAAATCACCCCCCTCCCCTTAAAAACAAAAATTCTTCTTCATCAATTCTTCTTTATTTATTATGCCGATATTGATCATTCTGTTTGTGTTTTTCTTTAGTGAGGTCTTAAAAGACTTTTACTTAGAAAATTATAATTTCTTACTTATCCAAACTTATGAAAATTTAATTAAAATGATAGAAAAGTTTCCTCTTTTATGTTTCAATGAACTTCTATTGTTTTGTCTGAAAGGGCTCGTTGGGGGTTTCCCATTTTGAACACAGAATTTTAAAATTTGTTGATTATGCAAATTATGCAAATTTGTTGTCTTAATTTTTATTGTACTCTATTAAAGATACGAGCTTATTAAATGTATTCATAAACTTTGATAGATCTCTTTAAGAATTATTTTGATTTTTGTGAAATACAGAGATATATGCATGTTAAATGTAGAAAGTACTTGTATCCTGGCATTTCAACAACATTCTGAAATTGTTCTCATAATGAAATTCAAATAATCTTACCTGTACTATTTCTAACAAACTCGGGTTTATGTCTTCCCAAAATGTAACAGAACATTGAAATGATTATCAGCTTTCAAATGATGACAGTGTGAATTGTATGTTCAAAAACTGTTTTCCCCATCCCCTTTTTCCAAATTAGAATCCAAGAAGAGAAGGAGCAAGAGGAAGCTAAGAAATCAGCAGGAGAGGGGGCTGGAGGCGAGGATGATGATGGTAAGAAGGGATGTTGAATTCCCTGTGGGTCATGACCCATCTTAAACTTTCAACCCCCTTACAGCTATGTGGTTTCTTCCTCTGCCACTTGTCAAAGACAATATTTGGAAGACACCAGTAATACTATGGGGTACACAGCATCATGACATTAATACTAAATTATCACATGTAGAAGAAGGTAAATCATATGCATTGAGTAGTAAACACATTTTATATGTTCAGAAATTTAAGACAGTGTAAAATACTTTAATCATTTCTGTATGAACATGAAGTAGCATGATATGTCCATGTATTGTTTTGAGTATTTTGTTTTTGATAATCAAACGTATAAACAGACAAAAATATATGAATGTAGATGTACTCCACATGTATATACACAACTAAACTGAGCATGTTCAACACAAATATAAATGCATCTGACTGATGTTTCTGTTGAAATTTAACTCTCTCAGTCTTTGCATGTGATATTGTAAATATCTTACTGGAACCGTTAGTTTTATAACATTGTTATACCTGGTAGTATTGCTATGTTTACATAAACAACATACAGTATTCATATTCATTGCTTATTTTCAGAGACACATGTAAAATTTCTTCTTGCATGTTACAACCCAATTATGTATATCTATTAATGCACATTTCCTTCAAATGTCTTGCCCTGCTTATCTGTCTCGCCTCCCCTACCACATTATATTACTGCCCTCGCCTGGTTGACTTGTTAAAGCAGCCGAAGCAAAACCAGAAGGTGAAGGAGAGGAGGAGGGGGGTGAGGAAGCCGGCGAGGGTGAGCAGGAGGGGGAACAGGAAGGAGGTGGAGGAGAGGGAGAAGGAGGTATTGATTGATCTGAAATATTTCTCACTTTGTGTGACGTTTGCCGTGGAGCTAGTTTTCACAAACCTTGCGGGATGGTTATAATGGTCTAACAATGACACTTGATTAACTGATGTATAAATATTAACCCATTACATCTTAGAACCGAGCACCGGGTGCGATTCATAACCCTGGAAAGGAGGACATATGGATTGTTCAGAAATATTTCTCATTTGCTGTGGCTGTTGCTGTGGAGCTAGATTTCATGCCCATGTGGGGTTGTTCCAGTAAACTAATATTAGCACTGATGTGTGTGTGTTAAATCACTGCATCCTTTTTACCAAGTTTCCTTGTGTGATTCATTCCCTGAGAAGGAGAGGATGTCAATCTATCACAAATACTCCTTGATTGGTGTGGCGATTGTTGCGGAGCTAGATTTCATGCGTTTTGGGATCATTCCAACACGCTAATATCAAAATGCCATTAACCCCTGTGCAGTGTTGTAGTCGAGGCCAGCCATGAGGCAAAGTTTACTGGCCACGGCCGTGGTACCACTCTCAGTCACCTGTACAAACCGTATGGAAAGGTGATGTTTTGGGTTGGCCTTCGTCTGCGAATCTGCTGAGTTGACTTCAGCTCTGCTCCTTCGTTCATTAACCCAATGCTTCCTTGAAATGAGCACTTGTGTTTTAAAAATGTGGACCTCAGACAGTTACAAAATACATGGGGCAAAGGGTGTTTGGCCTTTTGAGCCTCCAGAATTGCCGTCATGCAGAAAATTGTAGGGAATAACAGGAAATGTGAAGTACCCAAAAAAAGTTACAACTCTATATGCCATACACTTTTTGTTAAGGTTTTGCAAGACCATAATTTTATGATTGTCTTGCTTGTACACTGGAGTGAAACATATACAGTACGTCACTATTTCTGGTGTCATCGACAGTGTTTTTGGTGTCATTAAAAATTATAGTGTACTCACAGTAGGAATTATCTCAACATTTTTTGTCCACTTAATGTAACCATAGGATGAAGTTGCATGTACAAAACTTCAGGTAATCCACAACATTGCCCATATCACAATACCATTGTTGTAAGACACATAGTCTTTTGTGAAAAGTTCAAATTTTTCATTATTTTTTTTCAGATCTTGCTGTAGAATTTTAGACTAAAGATTAGGTCTTTCACATCAGCCTGTGTAATAGTATTTTTAGCTACCTGCAATTTTTTTTTATTCCACCACAATGGTGAAAGTACCTTTAGACCAAATATGGAGTGTGAGCTAACATCTTTCCAGATATTATGCTGGATATTTGAGCTGTAGTTAAATAATAGACGTCACTTTAATTTGCTACATTTATATTTTTTGCTGAAAAAAAAAATCATGGGAAGGGACAAAAGGAGTTCATTTTACCACAATAATTCTTTTATGTCCACACTCAATTATCAAATTGTTCATCACTGGTAAACAGTAATACAGTATGAAGTAATACTATTCAGCTAAACACCTTCAAATAAGTAAGTGAACATGTGATCAAGTCTACACAGTTATTTTTTGTTTTGTCCTACTATAGGAAGTAAAGAAGGGGAGGAAATTAATTGCTGTGTAATTTTGCTGTGAATAACTTATTAGACGTATTGGGGCAGTATAACGATCAGCATCACATAATGTGAATGAGAGTTATTACCAAAACTACACCACAGTCCCCTGTCATGTTGCCAATTTGCAGTGACTTGTGATTTGTAGCCTAGATACAGTTGCAGTGGTGTTTCAAGTAATAATATTTCCTTTAATTTGTGAAAAAAAATTATTGATTTATTATATGTTTGATAAGTGAACTTTTAAGTTTATGTTAATAAGTATTTAGTATTTTTCTTTATTTGTTTGCATTTTGAGCACATGAATTATTTAAATTTTAACTTTCTTTATAAACATGTATGAAAACTTCCTCAGTTGTGATAAAATTTTGCTAATGACTCAAAATCCTGTCATTTTTACTGGAATCAATTTCAAATTAGTTTGAAATCTTTGGAGAAACAATCTGTCTACTTATATTAATTGCATGTTCATTAAATGTAAACTAATAATGCATATAATCTGAATCTTTAATGATTTGGCTGCTTGAATCTGGTGGAGGCTGCTCATCATTGTGCACTTCTGCTGCAGAATCAATACCTGTCATTTAATCCGTGTTGAATTTTCATGAGTTTAATCTGCTGAATATTTATGAGTTTAATGTGGTGAATATTCATGACTCTAACCCAGCTGCTCCCATTACTGGTGGAGGGGTGGAAGGTGATGGTTCTCCTACTGCTGTTCCCGAGAGTGAACAAAAACCTGCAGGTAGCTGCTAACTTTTGACACCGTTTTCTTGTAAACAATAGTATACTGGATGTTAGATTGAGGAGAGAAAAGAAGATATATTTTAAATTTATCAAAATACCTGTCTTTGTATGACAACAAGTTAAATGTACAAAGTTTGAATTGAATTTCTACTTTCACATATTTCACATATAGTATACTGTACATTCATTTACTTTTTAAATTCATTAATTTTTCTATAGACCCCATAGATCTGGGTTTTTTTATCATTTATTGCACAGGATGACATAAATGGTACCCTGGGGTACCAAATAGAAATCCCCCATTTTGTTGAATTATTTATTTGGGGTTTTTTTTAGCACTGTACCCTGGGTTGCAAAACTGTTAAAAGTTATGTTTTAAGTGAGAAAATAACAACTTAAGCTTCATTTTCAACCCACTTTTTGTAAGTTGATGTCTTGTTGTGCACTTGCACAGCCTCTGCATCATCACCACTGATCTCAGTGATCATAACTGAAGAAAATACATTTTTGGACACAAGAGGGCACTAGTAGTGTGGTACACCAGGGTACAGTGGTACCTCGGGGTAACGCATGGTGCATCATGTGTTCAGTATGGCTGCAAATGTTAAAACAAACTAAAATGTTTTACTAGCACCCAGGATAAAAAAGGCTTTTTGAATAATGTGTCAGTCACTATAGTCAGTATTAGTATAGTCACATCATTGTTTTTATTTGTTATTGTTATTTTTCTTCGAGGAATTGGGACAAACACAATTTTCTAATTTTGTATTTTACGTATAACTTTATTTGTAATTGTTATTTCCCTGGATAACTTCATCATGACCTACAACCCTTTTATTTTGCATTTTTAAAACCATTTTGAATCAGTCAAATAATTCTAATATACACATGTAGGGCTTTGACAATTCAACTAATTAAATTATAGCAGTATGTCAGTTGAATACTTTATTTTTGCATGGCAAATTTATCTAAAATTGTACTTGTATCTGCCTATAATAAAATTATATTTTTAACTTCAACATTGGCTCGTCATGCAGTATTGTGAGAGTCAACTAATTCTGTAATATATCTTTAAATGTATAATAATGTCAGTTTTGTCTAATGTTTCTCTTCTGGGGGTATTGGTATTGGTGATGGATTTTTGGGCATGCCTTTCCCTTATTTCATATTCATGAGTTTAATCTACTGAATATTCATAACTCTAACCCAGCTGCTCCCACTACTGGTGGAGGGGTGGATGGTGATGGTGCTCCTACTGTGTCTGATGGTGACCAAAAATCTAAAGGTAGTTATAGACCTGTGTTTCTGAAGGGTTTCTGCCGTGTGGCCTTCAATGAAACTAAATCTGTAAATAGTGTGTTCCTATAGCATTCTTTAAAATATTTGGAGCTGCAATAATTGGTTAAATAATAATGTGATATATTGAAGTGACAAGTGTTTAGCAATTCTTGTGCTTGTTCGGTTATTTACAGCATTTAATTCCCAGTTTGTTGTTGAATTTTATGAGACTTGTTGTGTCAATAAATTGCACATTTGGCAAGGATCAAAATGTTGATAGTGATGTGAAATTTATGAATATGAATAATTTAAACAATGCTCAAAGCAAAAAGATTGAAAGAATTAATAAATATAAACTTAGTTTTATCTATTATGCTTTCAGGTATTTTGATAAATGTATAACTTGTTTGAGAGGAAAATGAACAGATTTGATAGGAAAGAATAGAATGGAATAGAATAGAAAAGAATAGAAACCCTAGTATAAAACTTTTGAGTTGGAATGAATGTTGGGGCTAAAATGTAATCAGTTGTCAGGGGATGAAGAAAATGCAGAAGTTGAAGCGATGATAGTGAAGTAGTCATAAACAGGATATTTATTCATCAAAAGTTCATTATAATGATGTGTCTTTGTTCATAAATACAGAGTACATTACTGTGAGAGTAAACTGTGTGTCAGCCACATGTACCACATGTTACGTTAGCTTGGCTTGTTCTCCTGACCAGCTTTGCTTTATCATCCCTGATGCACTTACCACTGCTTATTTATGTCATGTGCTAATGCAAGTTTTAATTCTGCTTTTGTTCCCCTCACTCATTCTCTGGATTTCCATTCCTATATCTGTTTTTTTTCACTGATGTCTGTTGATATTACTGTTTTCTCTGTAATCTGTACTACATACATATTTTATTTGTGTTACAATATATGCCTAATCACATGAACATGGATGCACATTTACTTCTTAATACATTTGTTACATATCAAACAAAATATCCATATATCTCAAATTCATAAAAAATGCACTTTATTACCATACATTCATCTTTCAATAACTGCAATCAAACTAAATTTATCTTATTAAAACACCTGCCCATATCCCTTACACCATATACTCTATCAATAAACCATTTAACCATATATCATTTTCATTCATAAAACCAATGATATGATCCTCAAATCACCATTCAACAATGTAATCAAACAACCTCAAAACACAAATCATCATAAAAAACTTGACACATATTTCCATGCCACTTCTTTCCCTGCATTTCCTGATACTTTGATCCTAACTCTATACATTCCTTCATTCTGAACTTTAAATTACACCTCACTCCGCCCACATTCCACACGCTACCATTGCCTAGACGACAATGTAACTGAAACCGATCCTACAACAGTAGCAGATGACGGAACCCTGAAAGATGAAGGTATATGATTTTAACCCGTTGACTCCCAGATTCTTACAATCCCATAGAATTAACACAGGGCACATCCAGTCCCTGTAGCCTGGAAGGCAAGGGGTTAACAAAGAATGTTGGACAGTAAGAGTGCCACGATAGAGTGAAATTCAGTACAAACCTGTTGATAAAATAATGGGATGTTGGTTATTGTCCATACTAACTCAGAATGAACTGCATTATAAAATCATTTCAGGTTAATTATTCGCATGAATTAGCAGCTGTGGCTTGTACTTGCATGTGTAAACCAGGGATGTAGTCGAGGCCGGATTTTGCCGGCCTTGGCCTTGGCCTCGGACCGATTCACGTGTACAAAGTCTATGGGAAAAATATTATTCCAGCGGCCTCGTCACTCGGAACGGCCGGCCTCGATTACATCCCTGGTGTAGACCATACTGATATAGATGAAAACCACACTTTTATGTGTGTAACCTACACCTAATAACTCCAAATGATATGAAACATTATCCATATGTGTGTAATTAATACATGTATGTAGTATCACTGCCAAGGTAACAAATCCTCATATCTCAAAAATGTTAAATGTTCAGTAGAGTCAAACAGTTACATGTTGTTATTCTGAAGATTTTTTTATTCCGAATGTTCGTTTTTCTCATGGTTCAATATTCCTAAGGTTCAAATACTATGCAATTTGGATTATTGAGGCCTCGGGTACAGATATATAGGAAATTTGTGTGTTGGAAATAATGAACCTGGCGTGTAAAATACAGTAATTCTAATGTGTATGACCAGTTTATTTTTAGTATTATTTACATATCTGAACAGGTAAGTTCAAGGCAGGAGTAGATAGAGCTGAGGAATAATAGTAATACATGTATATAGTCTGTAAATTAAAGGGTGATAAGGGGATTGAAAGTAGTCAAAAGTCCCTCAAGAACCAAATGGGTTGAAATGGGTTTGTACTTTTGCTGGAATAAATAATCATAGATTTACTTAGAGAGAAAAGACAGGTGTATACAGGGATTGAATTGATTTATGATCATGACATTAATTGAACCCATTAAAGGCCTAACACAACAAATTTGCACACCACAGCTTTATTTTTCTGATAGTAATTGTCTAAGGGAAAATATTTGATCACAACATTTTCACAACAGAAACTTTGTTCATTCTAGTACAGTCGGATTTCTTGTCAATCAGCTTATAATATTTTTTAAAGAATAAATTATACAACAGGATTTGTAAGTGTTTGCATAAATTCCAGAAAAAAGACTAATGAGCTGAGATATTTGGTCCCTTTTCTATTCCCAAGATGACATGCCATGTTTTGCTTTTCATATATTACTTCTACTTCTGATTTCAATTTTTAGCCAAAACGGAAGATGACGAAGATGAGGAGAGCGAGTCTGCTGCCGCCGCCCCGACCCTGGCTGACCTCATTCCTCCTGACGGTCCCGAGACCCAGCAGTTCCGAGACCTGAGGAATGACTTTGAGAGGGAGTGGCCTTCGATCCAGGCCCTCCTGACAGGGACCATCAACCTAGAACCCATCTCGGTGGACATTGAGGGAAGGGAGGTTGAGGATATCCTCAAAGAGGCACATACGATGGTAGAACGTAAGTCTGTCATTTATCTTGCTTAATGTTGCATAAATGTACATTTTAGAATGTCATTGAAAGCGTGTTTGATTTCCACTGCTGTTGTGCATTCATTTATTGTAGTATGCATTGAAATGTAGTCATTGTTTCTTGGAATCCATGTATTTATTACAATTTTACTATCATATTGATTGGTACATAGTGATACAGGTATGGGTGCCTGGGCATGCATCTCCATCAAATTGCAGTGTCCCCCTTGCTGTACTCTCCCCAACAAACAAAAACGATTTCAGTAACAGGTTGAGACACTAGTAAAAATGAAACTTTTTTTTTGAGGGGAGGGGTCCTCAGCAATGCCTCAATAAGTCATCCTTTCTCAATGACCTCTTTAACCCTTTGCATGCAAATGTTGCAATTTTGCACATTCGTACAATTAAATCCAACAATCATAATAATTAGATTTCTCTGTTACATTTATACTAGACAAGCTAACAAATGGCCATAATGCTTTAAGCAACATCTATAGAAGAATTACCAGTATCAATGGTGCGAGAAGGAAAGCGAGATTTAAAGATAATATCAAAATATCAAGAGTTTAAGATTCCTCAATGAACAACATCTATGCTATGATTTATATCTACCAGCATTTTGGCCTGATGATGATCTTGCAATTCTCCATATCGCAATATACTCATATTGTCTGTATCAACCTGTATATCACTATCCTGACTTTTTTACGGACTTGCTTTTTTTCCGGGCCAACTCAAAAACAAAACAGCGGCATTGATTTACTATATTTTTGTTGTGTTTTTCCAGGGCGTAGCTACGGGGGTGGGGCCTGGGGGGCATTGCCCCCCCCCCCCACAAATTTCTTGTGCACCCCACCAAAAAAATATGACTGTGAACATTTTGTTATTCACTGCCGGATTCGACGGAAAAAAATAAAGTAAAAATTTTAAACCTGGGATTTGGAGAAATTTGTTTTCTTCACTACCAACCCACCCCCCCCCCCCACCCCACCCCACTGAGCGAGTTTTTGTCAATTGGCATGACCAGGAAAAAATGTGGGCCTTGGAATTTTGGAGGAAAAAAAAATTGTCTCAACCATTCCCCCCCCCCCGAGGGAGTTTTCCGCAGCTGGCGTGCCTGGAAAAAAAATGGTTCCCCCCCCACCCAGTGCCCCCCTGCTGAAAAAATCCTAGCTACGCCACTGATTCTTTCATAGACAACTAGAATATTAAACATGAGCATACACATGTATTCGTTGTTTGTGTGTTCTTAGAACCATACACCTATTGTCCATGAGAATACAGCAACATCGATCTGATGAATGATCATTTGTTTTTTTCTTCTGTTCTCAGAGCCATATTCCTATCGTCCATGGGAATACAGCAACATTGATATGATGAATGATTCATTTGTTTTTCTCTTCTTCTGTTCTCAGAGCCATACACCTATCGTCCATGGGAGTACAGCAGCATTGATCTAGATGAGGAGGATGAGGATGCAGCAGCTGAGGCGGAGGAAGAAGGAGATGAAATGGAAGAGGAAGAGGTACATTATCTAAGCCATTTACGATTAATGATATTTCAAAGTTTTGATTAAAGCCATTTGTCACCCTTGCTAATTGGCGATCTAATGTAACAGCAGAGCTACTGTGCATTGACTTTGAACATAATGTTTCAAATTGTTCACTTTTTGAAATAAAAAATTAAAATTTCCTAAGACTTAATTGATACTCAGATAATTTAGGTGATGAAATTAATCTACATGCCTTTTAAAAGTGACTAATTCAAGTGTTTTTATAAAGCCCAGATATAGAAAAATTACAGAATGTTTTGTTTCTCATTAGATTATAGTACTAGTTTTAAAGCTGACAGCAATGTGCTCATATATTTTCTTGGTGACCCAATATTTGCTCCAGTAATGATATCTCAGAAGAAAAAGTAGTTCAGATTGTCACTGGGTTTCTAGTTTCTAGTTTCCGGGGTAAGGTTTAAGGGTTAGGGTTATGTAATATACAATAGGCGTCGGGAACAATTGTTGCCAGAACAAATGTCATGAAACCAGTTTGTTTCTTTGCTTTGGTCCAACAGGATGAAGAGATTACCAAGAACAAGAAGAAGCAGTTTGGTGACACCAAGCACTTTTGTCCCGTCGCCTACAAGGAGAACTCGGTGCTCTGGCCTGGCAACCCTGAGATAGGGGCCAAATACCGTGAGAAGGTCTACTACCTATCCTCTGCCGAGGCTCGTGACAAGTTCATCGCAGACCCCACACAGTTTGTCGCCAAGGGAAAACCATTTGAAGTAAGTATGAAATTCAGCTTAATAGACAATTTCACATATTTCTTCAATAGAGTTACACGACTTCAGCATTTTAGAGAGTCGACTAGTCGCCCACCAATAGTTGCGAATCCGACTACTAGTCGACTATCGGTGAGCCAAAGTGTAAAAAAAAAAAACAACTAAACTTCATGAATTACACAACAAAACCCCCATAATTTTTGGTATTTTGAACATTTTAAGGGGGAGGGGGGCTGCCGTTCATTCCCGCTTCCTGGCCTAGCTGCAAACTTATCTCACTGCTACTTGAATAGTCAATGCTGTATTTAGAAGTGCTTACTTGTAGGTCCTATATATCCAGCAAGGCTCCAAGCCAACATGAAATCATAGTAAACTTCACAGGGACACTGTTTAACATTGTGTAAGCCCACCTGAAAACCATGGAAATGTTTGAATGGATCAGTAAACTGCCTAGAATGCACACCATCAGACAGTTACGCTGTAACTAGCAAATTATACAGAGCTACATAATGTCCTGTGGACATAATTCCAAACATAGCAGTCTATGGGGGGAGGGGAGGGGGGGGGAGGGGGGACTGGATTGGTTGCTCATTGATATTCACTTTTTTTAAGCACTTATTGATCTTTTTAAATTGCAATTTTTTTCTGAGCGTTATTTTTAGAACTTATCAGAGACACTACAGCATGGAGGATCATGTAGCACAAATCTTTTCAACTGGAAATACTGTGATACTATGTCTTTAACATTTGTTTCAAACAGCCACCACCTGTCCGTCTTGTAATGCTGGGGCCCCGAGGGGCGGGGAAGTCCCTTCACTCCCGCTACCTGGCTGACAAGCTGGGCATCTTTCACATCAGCTTCAAGGATCGTCTCCAGGAACTGATCATCGCCAAGACTAAGAAGAAGATAGGACCGGAGTTTGAGGAGGAGGAGGAGGAACCCGAGAGTGATACAGAGGATGGAGAGAACAAGGCTGGGGATGGAGCTGCTGCTCCTGCCAGTGATGCAGGTAAGTGAAGTTGGAAGGTATTATACCGCAACGTAGGGAAGTTTTAGGGGGTTGTAGACAGGGTTGGATCTTGTTGTTTTTTCTTTCGGTTTTTTTTTTTTTTTTTTTTTGTACCAGCCAGTGGGGCAGCCTGAAATGAAATTGACCTTCCCAAATACAACATAGAATCAACATTACAAAAAATTACCTCCACGATCGAGTTTTTTTCATTTTTAACCCGCGAGCGCCAATATCACCACCAAGGGCGATCAGGCGGTGCTAATGTCCATTTCCTGGTTATTTGCGGTGCATTGTTCACGTCATTGTTTAGTTGTTGCTAACAGTCCATCATCTGTCCCTATTAAGAATT